>JAVTVY010022190.1:0-88223 GCA_036873755.1 Hanleya hanleyi
TTTCATATGCTTCGTCAACATTATTAGTTTCACTAAATACGTTATTCCAATCCATATTGTTAAGTTTTTCTTCGAAAATTTGTTTCTGATGTGCAGACATTATCCTGTAACTGAAATTTGTGATTTTATTCATTGAAAATTAGCCAGAATGCATCTCCAGACATCTGGAATCCCAGGGCTTCACAGCCACTGGAGACTAAATAAATGTAATAGCCATACCAATGAACAGGATCAAATTACTAGATCAGTATTGTAGAGAGACGTAGCACTGATTCTGGAAAGGAAGTGTTTACTTTGTTGACACAAGCCGTCTACTAGTCCATTTATGTCAAGTACATTATGCAATAAGTCAACCACTACACTGAATGATCAACATACAGGCATACAATATGATGGCCTGCAAGTTAAAATGGGAATATCAGGGTTACGGTAAGTCTATTTGACCAAAAGTCCTGAAAACAAGTTCACTTGAATCCTTGCAATTTTTTCTGCATATTTTCTCTGACTGCATTTTAGTTATGTGTGTAAGCAGGGGCTGATGTAGCCTGGATTTTGATATATTTGCTGTTAATATCCCAATGCCAAATATAGATGCCAGCGCTAACAGCACCAATGTCCTTTCAATCCATTTTTAAACCATAATGTTAATAAAATTAGGAATTGTAAAAAAGAATGTATAATGAGATATAAATTAAGCGTTATGTTGATGGAGTGCAAATCCATATGGAGGTGGCCCTTCAATTTCAATAAAAAAAAACAACCTTTCCGTCCTTTGAAATCCTTTGTCTGTCTGACAATAAACTTCATGAAATGCCAATAAATTGTACTACATAAGTTAGTACTGTCTATAGTGCCACCCAATGATGAACAACATCACGAAACTACATGATGAAGCCAAATCCTCAGATATGGCCTGGGGAATGTAGATATTGGGCTCCAGTCATGAGAATTTCACGTATTACAAAACTGGCCATTTGGCTTACAACGGATGTGAACTATAACACTGGGAATGTTATATTCATGTTCAGCAAACTCGAATTACTTTTCCCTGATTCAAAGAAGTAAATTTCCATTTTTGTGAAAAAAAATCTTCCTTTGAGATGCAAAAACGCGCCTCCATGATTTCGACAACATCACCAAAATCTTGTCAGTTGTTTGTCCATTTTGCAAGATCATTATACTCAAATTTCATGGAAGTCAAATATGTTGTTTATAAGATATGTTACACATGTTTACCTGCATTCATGCCTATAGCGCCATCTAGTGACGACCAAATACCACGAAAAACAAGCAGGTGTAATCTAAAGCCACATAAGGCACATAAAAGTTTAATGGAAAAAGCTTTAATCATGATAATGGTTATGGAGCTTTTGACATAAAGTCAGATAATTGAGATTTTTCATTTAAATAGCAATTTGGTTCGCACCAATATTCACGTTTAAAGTTGCGGCGGCGGATCCGGCGGATCCGGCGGAGCCGTTGCTCATGAGAACACAAGAGCATCCACTTTGTGGAAATGCTCTAATTATTACATGTTATACCTGTTTGAATGAGATTTGACTGGTATATTGGACGATGTGTTTCTTCGTCTTGAATGTGAAAAGCTTTATATATGTGTTTTGTCTTGTGTTATACCTGTTTCTTCGTCTTGAATGTGAAAAGCTCGATATTTAAGACTTCAGGTGCTCTTGTGTCCCAATTATGTGATTACCGACCTGACCTACATAAGTTGATTAAGGCTGTGCGCTGTCGGGTGATGCCCTATATACGCTACAAGTTGAATTCCGAGAGATTACTAAAGTAAATAAAATTTGCAAGCACACTAACATCGGTGAGTTCTTGGTATCAAGGTATAAGCTTTATCAAAGGTCAGTGTGCAACATAAACGTTCTTTCTTTCGACAGTGTCCCTGCTGTGTTCAGAACTGTATGTTATCCTATTATGTGGTTGCGTGTAAAATCGATATATGGTGGCTTTGCTGTCAATATGTATATATTCCATTGTTTATTCTGTCCATGCTCGACCATGATTTGTATAATTTAGGTACGTGCGGTTGATAGTCTCACGCGTTGTGCATTAATGTTTGTCATGTACAATCCGTACTGCTGCATAAATTGCCATCCTGATGCTCCTTACCGGTTATTTTCTGGAGGCTTCTCCAACACGCCTGTCGCCTTTATTAAAGTTTCAAACGCTGTACATTAGACGTTTTAACAGCGACCCCCGCCTCCCCGATATGACGGTAGACGCCATGTTCTGTATTTCTGTAGCAGTTTGCAAGTGTGGTGACCCTTAATAATACAACATGGCATCTACGCGGTACGGTAGCCATGTAAACTTGGATACATCTACCGTTACATGGGGGAGGCGTTGGTCGCTGTGAAAACGATTCGTGTACAGTTCATCATCAGCGTTTCCAACGTTTATAAATGTGACAATAGTGGAGAAGAAGGAGTTCCAGTAAATAACCGGAAAGGAGCATGAGGATGACCATTTATACGGTATGGGTTGTACATGACGAAGATCAGCGAACGGCGTGTGTGACTATCAACAACATCAACCACAGGTTTTACTGAAGAGTTATTAAGAGTTGTGGCTGGATCAAAACCCACGCTAAGAGGGGAACATCTAAGTCATGATTCGTGATAATTCAAGTGAAGTGAAAATATTTTTATAACTGGGGTTTCGAGAAAGGCCCTTACATAAATGTTTGCAATTTTGACGTCCGCTGTTTCGTAAATAAAACTACGGCTTATATTTTGATATTTTTGACCCAAACTTGTTTCACAGTGGAAAAATCGTCTTCGAGAAACGTAATAAAGAAGTTGATTTCCAAGGATGTTTTAGTTAGAGCATTTCCACAAAGTGGATGCTCTTATGTTTTCATGAAAAACGGATCCGACGGCTCCGACTTTAAACGTGAATATCTCTGAAACCATTAAATATTTTCGGGTCAGGCTTTGTGTGCCATCCCCCTAGTTCTGGGAAATTTGTCTGGTTGTGTTTCGATAGCCGCTGCTTACCACTAGGTGGCGTTGTAGTCAGAGCATAGGTAAATCTTTCTGTGACGATTTCATCTGAACGACTTTCTATGGAATTTTATTACAGTGGTCTTGAAGGAAAGGCAATGTGCTGAAAAGGTTTTGGTGTAGCTGGCATAATTATAAAGGCACGTATTTTGCGTTTAAAAAAAAGAAATTTTCTGTAAAATAAAAATTTACCAATTCACTTGGAGAAATATTTAAAAATTGTTGTATTCTAGGTTGCCAGGCATGAATGTTGGATTGACGGCATGATAATTCTCTTTCGGTGTGAACCAACTTGCCATTTAAATGAAAAATCTCATTATCTGATTTAACGTCAAAACTACCGTAACCATTATCATGATTAAAGTTTTTTCCATTGAACTCTAATGTGCCCTCTCCCTAGGGCTTTAGAATTCACCTGCTTGTTTTTCGTGGTTGTCACTAGGTGGCGCTATAGACATGAAAACATGTGCAGCATTATATTTCCAAACTTGTTTGATTTCCTTAAAATTTGGGTATAATGATCTTGCAAGATAGGCAGAAGACTGACACGATTTTGCTGGTGTTGGCGAAACCATGGAGGCACGTTTTTGCATCTCAAAATAAGATTATTTTTTTTCACAAAAATGGAAATTTACTTCTTTGAATCAGGGAAAAGTAATTCTATTTTGCTGATCATGAATGTAACATTCCCAGTGTTATAATTCACATCCCTTGTAAGCCAAATGGACATTTTTTAAATGCGTGAAATTTTCCTGACTTCAGTGCAATATCTGCAATCCCCAGGCACATCTGAGGATTTTGCTTCATCATGTAGTTTCCTGATATTGTTCATCCATGAGTGGCACTATAGACAGTAAACTTATATAGCACAATTTATTGGCATTTCATGAAGTGTATTATTGTCAGACAGACAGATGATTTCAAAGGACGGGAAAGTGTTTGTTTTTTATTGAATTGAAGGGCCACCTCCCATACGGATTTTGCAGCCCATCAACGTAATGCTTGATTTATTTCTCATTATACATTCTTTTTTTGCAATTCTTAATTTTATTAGCATTACAGATTAAAAATGGATTGAAAGGACATCGGTGCTGTAGCGCTGGCATACACATGTGGCAATGGGGTATTGGCGGCTAAATATATCTAAATCTATGCTTCATCAGCCGCTGCTTACACACATAACTAAAACGCAGTCAGAGAAAATATGCTGCCATCAGTATGGTGTGATACTGTATGGAGACTTGCAAGGATTCAAGTGAGCTTGAATAGCAGGGAATTTTGGTCAAATAGACATACTGTGACACTGATACCTTGTATGCCTACATTGTATGCCGGAGTGTTGACCATTCGGGTAATAAGACCTGTATTGGTTGATTTATTGCATAATACACTTCACATAAGTGGACTAGTAAACTGCTTGTGTCAACAAAGTAAACACTTCCTTTCCAGAATCAGTGCTATTTCTCTCTCCATTACTGACATAATAATTTGATCCTGTTCATTGGTATGGCTATCCCAATTACATTTCTTTAGTGGCTGCGAAGCCCTGGGCTTCCAGATGTCTGGAGATGCATTCTTGTCAGTTTTCAATGAATAAAATCACAATTATCACTCAGTTAATGCTCAATTTTTTTGTTTATGTGGAGGTCCCCAGAATTTATTTCAAATTCGAGATGTAAAATGGCACATACTGTTGCATTTTGACAGCATAGTTACAACTGTTGATAACTATTTTTTAGATTTTTGAAGTTGTACTTCTACATCCCCTATATATGGCACACCACACCTGAGAAATTTTTTACATGCTTATCTAATTAGGTAAAATGGTGTGTTCTGTGCATTTTTACAGAATACTTAGGCTTATAAGATAATATGTAATGATGCTCCAAAAGGAACTGAACTGACCATGTCATCTGTCTGTCCGTCTGTCTGCCTATCTGTCTGTCTGTCTGTCCATCTTTCTTGTCATACCACATATGCAACTGGTGATCTTTATTGACCTTCACCTGTTTGTCCAGGTCAAATTTAGCACTAGTAATACTTTTTAAAGGAGTGAAGATCTCTTCAAATTCATAATACTTGTGCAATTGGTGACTGACTAGAAGTCTATCCCAGTTGACAGCCTATTTTTTCGAAGTTACATACTGTATATTATGGTATAACATGAAATATATAGCTAGGCTTTATAAATTGATACCACATTGCAACTGATGATGGACCTGAAGCCACTGAATATGACTGAGGTTGAATATTTTCTCAAGGTCAAAAATTGTATGTTAAGTCAAATGTTAACAGCCAACATACACTTCAAATCTAACATTGTCATCATCATGTTGACTGGTTGTCTTTCAGATCATTGTAGCGAATTTTGCATGTGGTGCAACAGCCTCATGCTTCAACAGTAACTTAAAACGATACTTTATCAGCTGAGGTGTTGAAACATTCACCATTTCCAAGCTCTGACATACCTCATAACTTTCGGAATATGGGTACCTTAACAGTGATAGATCACACAGCCAGTCAAGGTTCTCGATTGACATTGAATGTCGGTATTGCCTAAGTACTATTAGCAGCATTTTATAACAACAACAATCCGCTGACTTACAGTGAAAAATTATTGTGATGGGTATTTATTTTTGTTGTTTGGCATTTTGATTTGCCGGCATTGTTTGAGATAGAATACAACTGATTAATTCATGCAATCAGGAATGAAAAGGGTGTTAAAATCTTTACGTTCAAACTTTTGCAGGGAAAATAAAAATGGCAATTTGAAATTGTATTCTCATTCGATTTTTTAATGTCGGTGGGTCCGTGAAACACAAAATAAAGTTTGTGTTGCCTCATACTGGGTTTCGCCCATTGGTAAAGAAATCCCTTCTCAGAGGCACTACTACCAGGGATGAGTCCTGATTGCTCATCCCCAAGGGGTATGTGCCCCACCCTCTGTCCCATCCTGAAAAAAATACCACATCTAATAGACGGTGTGCCCAAATTGGGGAGATTTAAAGCCCTGTGAGTACCAAATTATGTGTTACACAATTATCCGGGGAAATGCTCTTCCCTCGTGTTTCACACGAGCCTTCATTGAAAGTGATAATCGACAAGCTTGTTTCAAGCCGGCGATTGCTCACATCCGCCCAACGGGTGACCGCCTCCAATAGCTCAATTAGTCAGATAGACTGAATTCAGACTCATTTATCTATGTGATCAGACAGCGGAATGACTTTCAGTCAATTATAGACAGACGTTTGTTCTTTCGACTAGAAAACAAAAAGGAAGTTTTAATAAAAGTGCGTGTAAAACCTTGAACGAGGAATGCACTCTCGTTTCTGATGCGGGTAGGATTGTTAATTCTCTGATGTGTTTTCTACATAGGAGATGGAAGAGACGGAAGGTGTTACATTCCGATTTTCAACTATTGAGGATTATAAAGCGATTTTGAATATAGATCACTCTGCACTTGGAGGCCTGGACTACTTAATGGAAGATTACCCACGATTGATGAAAGACCATCTGTTCTATGGTGTCGTTGGAGAAATACATGGAGAAGTGGTGAGTGTCCCTCAACATCTTCCCTTTGATACGAAGTGTACCATACTATAACTTCAGCCTACAAAGCACACGCGAGCTAGTAGCACACATAGGTCAGGTTTAACATAATCTCGGTCGTCTCAGTGGCTGTCAGATGCAGCATACAAGCGAAGGACAACGCACCAGGATGAGAAATGAGACAAAACTTATTTCAAAGGAAACTTAGTTGAAATGCTTGTGGAAATGACCTTTGAGTCTGTGTATTTGTGTTTTGAGTATCCTGATACACTTTATTGCCAGGTACAGGCACTTCCTGATTAAACGGCGCCTACCCTGACAGCAGCGAGTCTATGAACTGGAAGATCTTCAAGAGGAACCGTTGCTAGGGACGTTTTACGAGACAGAATTACAGCCTGTCGTAAAAACACAGCAAGACTACTACACGGTGGAGCAGATTTTGAAAACGGAACGTCGACGTGGCAAACTGTTTCAAATGGCAAGGCTGGCCCAGTTCCTTCAATTCCTGGGTGGCGACAAACCAGGTGAAACGACTATAAAGCCAGACACCACTGCCGTCATCCTTCATTCCACGTACGACCACAGTGCTATGGACAAGCAGCAGCTGCCTCTGAAGACAGCGTCTCTCAAAACGCGCAAAGCGCAAGTGGGCTTTGTGGTGATAGTGCTAACCCTGCTGAGTGTGTTGTACGGAGGTGTGTTTTACGACGTGGCCTATGTCAGCACGTTACTTAACCAACTGAGAACACCAGCCACCAGTGAAACCGGTCTACAGATAGCACCAGTCAACCGGTCTACAGATAGCACCAGTCAACCCCGTATCGAGCCCAGTCACCACCACACCCCGTGTACAAGCCACAACGAGCTGCACACCAAGCTCCACACCTACACCAAGTACATCCACTACGTCTGAAAACCCACCGGATTTCATCCCTCACAGTGAACAGACAACGACGACCGACGTTGTACCCGAGTTGGGCCGAACCATTGTACGCGGTGCGGACCCTGACCTTGTACGCTGTCTGTGCGAGATCGGGTACAACCTGTTAAAAGGCAACGTACCACTAACTCCGGCTCAGAAGACCAAGTTGGCCAAGCATAAGACAGGTCTCCGAACCTTAGTCCAGAAGCGGGTCCCTCAAACACAAAAGAAAAAGGTGTTGCAGAAAGACGGCTTTCTCAGGGCCATCTTAGCACCGTTGGCCGCTTCCGTGTTGGGTCCAGTATTGGGTGGACTCTTCGGCCGACAATGAACCACACGAAAAAAATGGTCCTCGTAGAACCACGGTTCCTTCAAAACCTCCAATCGCCCTACCCTGTTCCACCTACGGTGAAGACCATAAACACCCTCGATGGAGAGATGCAACAGATCTTACAGAGACCGGGGTTAGCGACAGTGAGAAAGTACAACGGTACAATGAGACGCTTCAACGGTACATGACGTTCATGGACCAATACAAAACCTTCTCTACCCCACCACCACCACCACCACCACGTGACACACCGCCGACCTCAGCACCGCTCCAACAGCCGCCATTACCAGGGGTATCACCCACAGCCCCACAGTGGGTGGAAGGCGAAGTGCTGAAGAGTGTACCTGCATCGTTCAAGAAACAAGCTGGCCTGGTATTACAACGGATGAAACAGAATCCTAACATGACTTGGAATGATAAAGGCGAACTCCTGGTACAGAATCAGGTGGCCCCGGGGACCCACATGACGGATTTAGTGAATGACCTGATGCGTCAACGCAGGTCGCACACGGATCCTCGAGGATGGGAGGTCTTCGCTCAAGGCTTGAAAGACATGCATGTACCACAGGAATTGGTGGGGAACCCCCACCGCTGGGCCTTTATGCAGCGTGACTCACCGAGTCGTGCACCGCGACAGACTCCACAACCTTGGGAAGCCGAGTGGGAACCGGAGTCACCCCCCAAAACACCACCACAACGGGCACCTTCTTTTCAGGCCTTTAAAAAACCATCCTTGATCAGGACACCCCACATCTCCAGAGCCGTGACACGTAGCAAGTCACCGCGACGAACACGACGCCGGACACAACCGCCCAAGGCCTGGAACACCTATTGAAACCAACAGCAGCAGCAGGACAGCTCAGTCGCCATGTTTTACCTCACCCTACCCAGTAACAGTTCGCTGGATGTGTTTCCTGACAACACCGTGGCCAAGTACGTGACCCAGTTACCGCAACCTGGGTGCTGGGAATGTGGCCTCGTGGATATCCAATACCCTTACTCGTGGTACAACGTGCGAGCCAATGAAGTGTGGTACGAGGTGACCTACGAAAACACCCGACTCACCCTCCCCGAAGGCCAATACGATACCCCCAAGGAGTTCATGGGTGGGCTGTCAAGACTGTTGCATTATAAGGCTCTACGGGAGGTCACCAATACTTCAAAACCCATCAAAGCCTATCCCTTCAAGAATCACGTGGACTTCGATTACAACGCACACAACGACAAGGCACAGCTTATCGTCATCGCCAACGCGAGTGTCGTACTGAGTCCTATCCTACAGCAAATGCTGGGTTTCGATCTACAGACGTTCGCTGGTCCCACCGCCCACCAAGGCGAGATCCCGATGGATATGAAGTCGGGTATGTACGGACTCTACGTCTACTCGGACGTTGTGGACAACCACATCGTGGGCGATATCAACACACCTCTGTTACGGGTGGTCCCCATTAAAAAGACGTATGGAGATCAAGTCACCCACAGTTTCACCCACATGCTCTACCTGCCCGTACGACAAACCAACATCAACACTATCACGGTGGATATAAGAGATGACATGGGACGACCGGTGGCATTCGAGCGAGGAAAAGTGGTGCTGACACTTCATTTTCGACAAGCACGTGCTCCCCACTTTGCATAATGAAAGTACCTTACGAGTGCGATGCACGCAGCTATGCCGACTATTATGCCCAACAGGCCGGGGGTGGCTTTCCGGTCTTTAGCGGTGCACGCATGCAACGAGGACATGGACTGGGGAACATACTCGGCAGCATCGTCAAAACGTTCCTGCCCTTGGTGACGCGTGGGGTGAAAGCAATCGGCAAACAAGCGGTACGCAGTGGACTGCAAGTGGCCGGTGATGTCTTGGGGGGTACGGCACCCAAAGAAGCCTTGAAACGGCGGGCCAAAGAAGCGGGAGGCGTCTTGGTGGCCAAAGCACAACGCACCGTAGGGAATAAAAGAGCTGCCCCACCGAGACCACGCACCAGTCGACGACCGACCCAGCGACGACGCACATCGAAGACCCAGGATATCTTTTCTTAAACATGTCCTTGATCCACGCAGAGTCCTGTCCCTCCACCAACAGTGAATTTGATTTGTGGACCGTGCCGCCCACACAGACCAGTGCCGATCACGGATTATGGGTGGAGCATCTCCCGTTCTCCAGCATCAACGAAACAGGGCCCATCGAGTTCACCATCAGTAATGCGGATACGGCCTATGTGGATTTAGCCCATACTTACTTGTATGTGAAAGCCAAGGTGGTCAATGGGGATGGCTCCAGAATCATCCAAGCTGCAACGGTGGGCCCGACGAATCTCTGGCTGCACTCGATGTTTCAACAGGTGGATATTTTTCTCAGCGACAAACTCATCAGTGACTCGACCAACACGTACCCCTATCGAGCCTACATCGAGACACTGTTGTCGTATGGCCGAGAGGCTAAAAAATCTCAGCTGACAGCCGCTTTATTCTACCAGGACACACCCGAGCACATGGACACGGTGGACAATGTGGGATATAACAAACGGAAGGCTTTCACTGCGAACGGTGCCTCGGTGGATCTCATGGGTCGACTGCACGCAGACATGTTCATGGAAGACCGGTACCTCTTGAACAAGATCCCCATCAAAATCCGACTGATACGGGTGCCTCCGACCTTCGCCTTGATGGCGACTAACGTAGAGGGGCATGCAGCTGACTATAAGATTGTTATCCAAGACGCAGTCCTGTATGTCCGAAAAGTGAAACCGAATCCAGCCGTTCAATTGGGACACATGAAAGCCTTGGAAACAAAACCAGCCCAGTACCCTATCCGACGTGTACAAACCAAAGTGTTCTCTGTGCCTGCTGGAAATATGGGCGCCAACAAAGAAAATCTGTTCCTGGGGGAACTACCCAAGCGATTGATCCTGGCCTGTGTGGAGAATACCAGTTTCAGCGGAGCCTACCCAGAGAATCCGTTTGACTTTAAACATTTCGGCATCAATTTTGTGGCCCTGCATGTGGATGAACAACAGGTCCCAGCCACGGCCTTAACACCGAACTTTGGGCGCAGGAATTTCATTCGAGCCTATCAGAGCCTGTTTACAGCCACCGGTCAAATCAACCAGGACGAAGGGAATTTGATCAGTCGGGAGGACTACGCGAACGGATACACGTTGTTCTGTTTCGATCTGACCCCCACCTTAGAGAACGACCATCAGCTGACCCTGGCCAAGCAAGGCAATTAACGGTTGGAAATCCACTTTGCACGAGCCCTCGGGATCACCGTCAATGTGATCTGCTACGCCGAGTTTGACAACATCATTCAAGTGGACAAGGCGCGCAACGTCCTGTGTGACTTTTCCACCTAACATGGATAGAGACCAGATAACCACCGTGCTGGAGAATGACCCAGGGACACGTATGGTCTTTCAAGGGGTGTTCGGCCGAGATGTGTTCCCATTAGACCGTATGTATCCTGCTGCTTACGTTCTCACCACGGACCTGATGGATCGGCCCGGTGAACATTGGGTGGCCGTGTACTTGACAGAACAGCAGGGCGAATACTTTGACCCGTACGGCCTGCCATCCCTCCATCCCGATTTAACAGACTTCATGGATCAAGGCACAGAGACGCGGTGTTGGAACAGTCAAACGTTGCAAAGCCTGGCCAGTAGCGTGTGCGGACAATATTGCTTGTTTTACCTGTACCATCGATGCCGGGAAAGACCCTTATCTACCATCGTACAGATGTTTGACGAGTACCCCAAGGCCGAGGACCGCGATGTACTCGTATATGACTGGGCCGCCCATCATTTCAATGTACAAGCCCCGTTCTGGGCTTAAGTTCTTTCAATGCACACACGCCCGCTGTTCTGGGCTTAAGTTTACAAGCCCCCTGTTCTGGGCTTCAGTTCTTTCAATGTACAAGCCCCCTGTTCTGGGCTTCAGTTTTCACGTGGTTGTTCTCACATTGTTGTTGTTACTGAATAAAAAACAAAATGAGATCTCACCAAAAAACCCTGTCTTGTGTGTTTTCTATATGAGCATAATGCATGAAACTGGCTTAGAACACCGTATTAGCCGGCTTGGAACACCGTATTAGCCAATCAGTGGCCTAGAATGGAGCCAAAGCTAACCCATCCATGTCCAGAAAACATTACCCGGGTGTACAAGAACCCGGATGTAGGCGCGGACGTGGGCGAAAGCATCCCAGTACCCGGATGTAGGCGCAGACGTGAGCGAAATTCTAGTACCCGTCCATTGGTTCTTTTATCGATCGCTCATTGGCTCTTTTTCTCGACCGCTGATTGGTCCAAGTGGAACTGCCCATCCTTCCCTGGTTAATTTACAATCCCATTTTTGGGTTCAAGCTCTATATCGATGCCGCAACATTGTCGCCGAACCTTGCCGAAAGGGAGACCTTGGACCTTTTGACCTGGATGTGACCTTTGACCTTTTGCCCTGACATTCATCCGCGCACTGCCGGTGATGACGCGCGCGCGCGCGCTGCGGCCGGAGAACCCGCGCGCGCTGGGGGGCCGGGCCGGGCCGGGAAAAATCCCGGAGGTTGAACATCCGGACGTCTAAGAGAACATTGGAACTCTTCTGGGTTTGGAGGTGAAACCCGGAAGTGACGTCACAACCCACGTGACCTGCGCAGCAGAATGGAAACGACACCCTAGTCTAGCCCCCTCACAGAGGCTTCACATGGATACCTCACCCGATCCCATCGGCCCACTAGTGGCCGACCTAGACCCCAAAACGTCTATTTCCATACCCTTTGTCCACTGCGCATGCGCAGAGTGACGATATTTCAACCCCGCGCTCACCCCATCAGATGCCCCCTCACATAGGCTTCACATTGATACCTCACTCGATCCAATCGGCCCACTAGTGGCTCCCCTAGATCCCAAAACGTCTATTTCCATACACTTTGTCTATTGCGCATGCGCAGAATGACGATATTCCTACCCCACATCCATCCCATCGGTTGCCCCCTCACATAGGCTTCACATTGATACCTCACTCGATCCCATCGGACCATTAGTGGCCCATCTAGATCCGAAAACGTCCACCCCGTATGGATCTATACACCCATAGCCATGCAGTATAGGCCTATATACAGGCCTCGGCGACTTTTTCCAAAAAATTCACCGTTTCGCTCCGGGACCCTTCCCACCGTGTTCTAAATGACGAGACATGAAAAACAAATCCAAACAGCCCATATCACAATGAACGTGTGTACATTTCCCAGGTTGGACCTATACCCCCCATGGCCAGCCTATGGGCCTATATACAGACCTCGGTGACTTTTCCCCAAAATTTCACCGCTTCGCTCCGGGACCCTTCCCATTGTCATTTTCTTGGCGAGACGAGAAAAACGCGACCCCACAAGCCATAGTAAAGCCCATGAAAAAAAAAATGACCATCCCCATATCCCATACAGGCGTTTACCCTTATATTGTATAATACAGACCCCTATTGTAGAGGTAAAGTCCGTGTTCCGCTTTTTGTAGTTTCGGAAAAAAATCATAATTTTACATGCACCCACCCCATTGACTTGATAGGCAGGCCCCAATAAGCCCGGGGACCGATATTAGCCCTTTTGGCTAGGGGTGATAGGGGTTTTCCCCTAGTTTAGGGGTAAAGTCCGTATTCCGCTTTTTATAGTTTCGGGGACGAATCCTAATTTTACATGCATCCACCCCATAGACTTGATAGGCAGGCCCCGATAAGCCCGGGGACCGATATTAGCCCTTTTGGCTAGAGGTGATAGGTGTTTTCCCCTATTTTAGGGGTAAAGTCCGTGTTCCGCTTTTTTTTTCCGGAGAAATTTTACATACACCCACCCATGACTGGATGCCCCGTCACGAATGCTTCACTTTGATACCTTACTCGACCCAATCGGACCATGCAGCGTATTTGAAGTCTGGGGACTACTTTTTCTCCGCGGAAGCTTTTTCCCGCGACCGCATCACCGCCAGACCGCATCACCGCGGAAGAATACATGCCCAGGGGCCCTTTGCCGGAACTATAGTCACCCAGAGTTACCTCCCCCTAGATTGGAACTCTTCTGTGCTGGAGGTAGTTTTTAGTCTCTTGAGCTGGTGGCGCCCCCTCCACGTGACCTCCACAAAACAGAGTTATTTCCCTGGAAAAGGGGATCGAATTTCACCTCTCCCTACTACTTACAATTGACCTATACTATTATATCGTGAATGAAACTTTAACCATGTGAACCCAGAATATTTGCAATCGGCGTCTACGCCTCACAGTAAAAGTGTTTTTAGGAAACGTGACGTTCAGTTTCCCATTGCGGTTTATACTTAATCTCATTCTTCATGTTTTGTTAATTGCTGAGTGGTATAACTTGTCTATATTTCGCCAGGTGGCATTTGGCGGAGCATTCGTCCGGCTTGGAGGAACGAAACTATTCTCAATCGGTGGACGGGTAAAGGAAGCCTGGAGAAACAGGGGAATATACCGTCAGCTGAAATCCTTTCTCAGTTGGAAGCTTAAGGATACAGTTTATCCGAATTTGATGCAGGAGGAATTCCTGACCCACGGGAAGAACCCATCTCTAAACAAACTAATGACTGGTACAACCTACCAGTATGTATTTGAGAAGGTACAGATCGATCTTCAAACTTTCCACTGGCCTTTAACATTACTCACACTATCGTTTACGGCATATGCCCAGTTTTGTGTGAAAAAAGAGAGAGAATATTTGCGTCTCTGGCTTTGACGCTGCGTCTCAAATCCCTGATGTTTTCACTGTTATAGCTTAAGCAATCTATTCAATACCGTGGTTCCGTATGGCAAGCCGTTTCAGTATTTAATCGGTTATTCCACATATGTTGAAAAGTTTTGCACATATGTACAAAAGAATTCCACATATGTGTAAAAAAAAACAGTTTTTAGACATATGTGCAAAACTTTTACACATATGTTGAAAAGTTTTACACATAATTTGAAAAGTTTTACACATATGTAAAATAAATTAACTATTTCACATATGTTGAACAGTTTTATACATATGTGCAAAACTTTTCCACATATGTCAAATAAAGTGTTTTTCCATATATGTGCAAAAGTGTTGTACATATGTTAAATAAATTCCAGGAGAGTTAATGGAAAGGAAATGGACTGCTCCCTGTGGTATAATCTCTCGTGAATGTTTGTTATCTAACGACCATTTCAAAATGGCGCTGTCCCTTCGGGGTTTGCTTTTCGTCTCTCCGACTATGTGAGACATGTGGAACTACAGTGATGACACTATAATAATAATAATAGTACTATATTATCTTAGATTCAAGGTCCATACATGATTATCTTCCTTAAACGCACCTCTACTCCTGTAGCTAACGCAGATCGTACAAACTGCGGTATAGCACAGGGGCTTGTTGTTGGTCAGTTATTAATTATGATATTATATTCTTGTATACTCTCATCCTACTCCATAAATATGAGTATGAGGAGGGTATATATGAAAATTAAGATCCTAAATTATTAACTGACCAACAACAATCCCCTGTGTGCGGTAGCTAAATGTGGTACAGAGTACGGTGGGTCCATGCACACTTCAAACGAAAGAGGAGAGCCGGGCTGGGGTAGGAAAAAAGCCTGAATTAACAAGACATCTTATTATCTGACATACAGGATCAAAATACGGTAGTGTAGGAGTAATCAGCTGGGTCACAGATAAATAAGCACACTAACTCAAGTCTCTTACAGCCATTTCAAGGTCAACCTTACTGAATATGTTATCATTGTGGAAAGATTGTTCCTTTGTTTGCAGGAGGAAAAGGCGCCAAAATGATACCAGGGAGCAGTCGATGCCTATGGCAGATGTCACAACTTTTAGACATATGTGGAAAAGTTTTGCACATATGTGAAATAAATAACTATTTCACTTATGTTGAAAAGATTTATACATATGTGTAAAAGTTTTAGACATATGTGCAAAAACTTTTTTTTCAACATGGTGTAGTGAGAATAATTTTTCTCACTTGTCAGTAATAGATTATAACAGACTATTAACGAACATTAGTTCAGTGATGCAGGGGAGACAAGTGCTTTATTATCACAAGAGTTGTCTCCTCTCTCTCCTCTACCACTCCCCTTGGTAGAGGGCGCTGATTGCCCTCTAGCCAATGAGAGTAACTCGTGGGCTTGCAAAAGAAGCCAGAGAAGGACTTGACTTGGGACTGACAAGACGTACAGACGACTTCTCTCAGGGTTTTAACCGGCAGGTAAGCCTGCCCCCTATACTGGCTGATATCTAGGTAGCTGTAATTACCACAACTGGTGTCTAGAAGTTTAATTAACCTGTTCAAATTGATCCGTTGTAGACAAATTTGATCTGGTTGGCGATTCTGGCGTACGTTTGCCTTTTGCTGGTCGGCCATCTTGTGATTTGTATTTTGAGAAAATTTGCGTGTGAAAATCATATTCCCGAGTCCTGACAAATTTGTTGACTGCTACTGACGATTGGGTCGATATAAGCTGGAAGCTTGTTGCTTTATAGAAGGGGTTTTGTGGAATTTTGAACTTCCAACGAAATTCTGGGATAATTTTTCCTCGTCAGCATGGACACGTTTTTGGGGAGTTGAACAGCTGTTCAATGGCGGATTTTCCAAAAAGTGCGTAGACTTTCATTAGTTGTTAACCAATGATGATACGGCAATAGTTTTCAAGCTCTGTGCGATATATGGTGTGGTTTGACAATGATTTTTTCGTGAATGGAGTCGAGAATTGTCCGTGTTGTATTGTGACGAAAATTGGACCCTTCATAGTCTTTTCTTTCGCCAGAACGGTTGTATTTGTCATATTTATCTTGATATAATTTATTGCGAGTGAAGCGGGGTTATTTTGAACTACCACAGTTTACAATTTGGTTTGAGTTCGCGTTCCGTTTGAAAATTTTGCGAGTTTACCGACACGTTGTTGTTGTTCATTTAGAACAACAACAACAACGACAGTAACTTGAAGGGTAACATTCGGGAATAAAAAGGAATAGGATTGTAATTGTTTAGGTTGGTTAGACGGCCAGTATAGCGGGCAGACTTGCCTGCTGGTTGCCTTCAATATTGCACCTTAGATTTAGCTAGAGTTTTGTATGATTTGGTGAATTTTGATGTATTGATTTTTCAGAGGTAGTATTTGGTAGGGAAAATTAGAATTAGAAGTTGGGATAAAGGTTTTGACAGGTGCAATATTTGAATGGTTTATATGTTAATGTTAGTGTGTACCGGTACTGTTTGTGTGTCCATATGTGTATTTTTGTGTTTCAGTGGTTGGGTTGGTAATGTTGGGGTTTTTGGAGAAGATTTTGAGCATGGGATGAAGTTTTAGTGACTGAACGCGGTCAGGTTAGTCATTTCCTTTCGGTTCGGTGATTGAGTTTGGGGTACAGGGTCAGGATCAGTTGTGCTGTTGACAAATTCTGGTTCAGAAGCAAGATTAGTATTTGCGTTATTAATTATTCTTTTTCTTTTGTGACCTGAATTTGTCATTCTTCACAGGTGAAGTTTTGCACGGTTGTCTTATTGGGACTTGTTCGTGGGAGTCTATAGCACTGTCAATTTCTGTTGGCTATTTTTCACTGGTGTGGTCGACTTAAAATGTATAGCAATAGTTTGACTTTGTATTATCGGTCAAACTACGTTGACTTTTCCGGTGGTCAGTTTTTGTGAATTTGATTGGGACATTCACTGAAAATCTATGAGTTCAATTTAGTAATTTTTGGAATTCGCCCAATTTCATCGTCAAGTTCACCTGGCTATTTATTACCTGGTAGCTATTGCGCGAGGGATTAGCTGGTGCTTACGTTGAATGTGGGGGATTTTCTCTCATTTGATTGAAATTCTTGCTAGTCATGGCATAGAACATTCAAATTAATGTTTCAATAGATTTGCTAATATATTGGTACCTAGTTTTTTTTTTTTGGACTTGGTCAAAATTTATCCTCATAGCTTGGCTACTAACTTCGTGGCTTTTCGTGAGGTGTTACTTGTGGCTGAATGCTACCTGTGAGTTTACATAGTGAATACATAAATTGCAGTGTTCATTCTGATTTGGTGAGTTACACTGTACAAATTGAATTGACCTCATATTCTCTGGCGGTCAATATACACTGTAAACCTTGATGGTGTACTCAATGGTGACTTACACTGTAAAAAGGGTGAGTGGTCACTGTTGCTGAAATACACTCAGTATTTTGGGAATAATAAATTTTGAGTTTAAATAAATGCTCAATATATTGGTGGTGGTAAAGTTGTACCATATTTAATCAGATTTTGATCTGGTGGATGTGGTTGATTGGTGTTTATTACAAGACAAACTCTGATTGTATTTTGAGATTTGAGTGTTGACATATCAACACTGCACTCAATTTGATTGTGGTCTGGTGGCGTTAAGTGGCACTATCTGATTTTGATTGAGAGTTTAGTGTTTATTCAAACACACATTCTTGGATTTACTTTGAAAAAAAAAAAATAAATAAAAAAATAAAATTGTCTTTTGAGTGTTGACATATCGGCGCTACACTCAATTACATAGTGGTCTGGTGGTGTCAAGTGACACCATCTGATTTTGGTTGAGTGATTGATGTTTATTAAAACACACACTCTTACATTTAGTGAAAAAGAAAAATAAATAAATAAAAACAATTGGTGTAGCATCAACACTGCACCCGATTGGAGTGTAATCGGGTATTGTTGGGCACCACCAGTTGATTTTGGGAACATTTGAAGGTCATTTATTAAATAGGCAACCATAATTTAGTGGGTGATTGCAAAATGCCAACTCGGTGAGTTTTGATCCTATTTATTTTGGAAAATAGACTTGATCATTGATAACTAGGTCATAGTATTGATTGACACCATTTGATGATTGTTTAGTATTCAACACCCGTACTACGGAGCTATTAGGCACTAACTGGGCTACTAGCGACAGCGATTATTTTGTGTTTTATTCGAGTTGTTTTGTTTCTAGTTTTTGGACTTCACTGGGAAGTTGCAACAACGCGTTGACTGCGGTAACGCGTGATGCACTTGTTTTGAAGGGTCTTGTTCTTTTTCCTGATGGGGTTGAGTTGAATAAACACACTAGAACGCATGGACTGCGGTAACTTGTGTACGTTCAGCTCATAAGTACTTCATTTTTCATTTGTTTCAGTGAGTTTCTGGAGTGGAGTAGTGAGTAGTTGACACAACTACTTGTTTCTGTTTTATACAGAAAACAGAATTTGTTGTACAGCCATTGCTGTCAAGTTGGTTCACCGGTAAATTTTGAGCTGCGCATTTCACTTTTCCTGCAGCTTGGTTGGAATTTATTGTAGCTAGATTTGTACCATTGGAGGCGAGTCTGGTTGATAGCATTTTGGCAAATCAAGTAAGGCAGGTAAATTTATTTCATGGCAGCCATTTTGGAAGTGAGTATTGCAGTTTATTGAATATTTTCATTTACATTTTTGTGGAGTCTCGCAATTCACACCATGACAGAACTGGTACCAGTAGACATATTGACGGCACGTATTGAACAAGTCCATGAGAATTCCTTGATGGAGAATTCTCTTATTAGTGGGGTAGATGGTTCCAGTTGTCCCGAGTATGTTTCAGAATTAATTGAAAAACATGTAGGGGAATTGCGAACTGAGATGGAAAATCACATACAAAATTTAAGGGGGGAAAGGGAATCTGTTGTTCAGAGTCTCTTTCGGAGCTTGCGAGAATGTGTTAACAAGATCGGTCGGCTGGTATCTAACGAGGGTGAATGTGTTGCCAGAATCGATCAGCTGGCAACTAACCAGAAAGAATGTGTTACCAAAATTGGTCAGCTGGTATCTAACCAGGAGGGGATCTCTGAGTGCCTGAGAGATTGTGTTCATACGGTTTGTAAATTGAAAAACTGGGTGGGAGCGGAATTGACAGGGGTGAATACTCAGTTGGGAACAATTGGGGAACAACTTGGACTGATAATGACAATGATGCAGGTCCAGGGGACTAGTCCAATGGTTAGAGGGATGGGGGCTGATGCTAGTTCAGTGCAAGCTGGTGGCAGTGCGGTTAGGCTGACAACGGGTAATGATGAGCAGGAAAATTTATCTGTGGTCAATGTTGTGCAAACGCCGGGGTTGGGGGGTGGGGAATGCAATGCTGGTGAGGGTGCCCAGCATGCACATTATATGGATGCAGGAGTGGTGAATGCTTGTGAGGGGTCAGGGCATCATCAGAGGGTGGAGCACCTTTCTGTGCCCATCTCTGACCCTTTCGTCCCTTCACCTAGTAAGGTTGGGGAGGGGCACAAAGGTAGCCATTCCTCCCCATCCATTGATCATTCTGGCATTGCTCATTGTCAGGAGGACAAGGGAGATAATTTAATAGGGTCAAATGTTTCGCAGCCTACCCCGCAACATAAAGCGAATTTGAGATCGCGTAGACTTCTCCGTGGTCCTCCACCAGAACGCTGGCGTAGCCGTAGCCCTTTCACCTCACGTGGCCGTAGCCCCTCGGCATCACCTTTTGCACGTAGTAGCAGCCGTCCACTTCCGAAAACATTGGTTTTTTCCGGCGATGCCAAAGGTTGGTCGCCGTTTAAAATTAAATTTGAATTGGAAGTTCAAGATCGGAAGTGGAGCAAGGCAAAATCTCTGAAGCGTTTGACTGAGTGCATGCATGGCAAGGCCATCGAGTATTGCTCTTTCCTGCCGAAAGCAGTTTGTAATTCTTTCGATGAGCTGTTTGAAGCCTTAGACAAACGGTATGGCGATCTCGAGCCTCCTTGAGCAATCCGACTTCGGTTGCAGGTGGAGAAACGAGGGGCCGATGACACTTTGGCTGATTTTGCTTATAGGTGTGTTCATTTAGCTGTGATAGGGTATCCGGGGGCTCCACATGAGTTAGTCGAATCAATAGCCGTGGAGCAATTTTTCAAAGGTTGTCATGAACCACAGGCCATAGTTTTGTTTGCTATGGAGAAAGACCCCAAAACTATTCAGGATGCGTTGACACGTGTGAACGCCTCACTGTATAATCATCAAGCTTTGAATGTAGCAGGGGTCCGTCTAGTTTCCACGGAAATCGAGTCTGTGGGAGGGGATTTTGTACAGGAGGGTCGGGGTGAGTCTCCAGTGAGACTTGTTACTTCTCCCACGCTACCGGTAGCCTGTGAAACCCCTATTAACAGAGTTACCTGTTACTCATGTGGACAAAATGGGCATAAAAGCTTCCGATGTCCCCAAATACGATGCCATCTTTGTCGCCAATTAGGGCACATAAGTCGAAGTTGCCCCGTTCGCACTAATCTTGATGGGTTGGTTACCACGGGAGGACCTGCCTCGTCAGGTGGTGCCGGGTTGACTGCTGCCGTTAGAGGCGTTACCGTTTCTGAGGCTCGGAAGGGGGCAGTGGTAGTTCCGGTCAGGGTCGGGTCCGTTCCAGTGAGTGCGATAGTGGATACTGCTTCTCAGGTAACAGTGATGAGTCCGGAATTATTTGGAAAGTTAGGGCTTACGGGACTGTCATCCACTCCCATTAAGCTAACTGGTGCATTTCAGGGTACGGCCAGTATGGGAATGTTGGTTCGACAGGTTCCCCTTTCCATTGCAGGGTTTAACTGTTTTGGAGACATGATTGTAGCCCCGGTGGTTCGGGATTTGTTACTGGGCTCGGACTTTCTGTCCGCTTACGGCTGTGTCATTGACTTTAGGAAGAAGGCCATGGTTATTGGGAACATGGGAGTTCCTGCAGTAAAATGTTAATGCATGATGACCGGTTTGGACAGTGCCTCAGTTTAGTTCTCTTTTAGCATTGGTAATGTTAGAGGGCAATGCAGATTGACAGTGGGCATTGGCATGTGGTGCCATCTAGCACACTGGTTTGAGTTGATTTTGATGTTGATGTCTTTGTATTTTGATGTATGTGATGTGGCATTTTGGTTTGATGTTGTGTAGGTTGTTCTTTTTGGGGGGAAAGATAAAAAATGATAAAATGTCTGACAAGAAATCTGTGATATGTGTGGATGTTGAATAGTGATGTGGGGTGTTGGATAATGGTGTGTTGGTTGATTTGTGATGTATGGGCCTATATTTTAGAATGATCATTTTGGCAGATTGAGTGTTCAGTAGAGTGTGGTGTGTGTACCTATTTTAGAACAGTTGGTGTGTTGGGAGAACATGTGATGTGTGTTGGAAAAATGTGCAGTGTGTGTTGCGTGGTTGTGTGATGGACATATGTTCAACTTTTTAGGGGGTTAGGAGAAAGGCTCGAGTGAAAGTGGAGTGAATGGGGTTGTGGAATGGTGGTTTGGGTTAAAATTTTATCTGTGGGTTCAACCCTCGCGGTTGGCACATCATTCGGCAATGGTTAAATGGTGTTAAATGTAAGTTACTTGGATGCTATATGAGTTTTTGCCGAGGAGAGTGCGAATTGTGAGGGATGATTTAACAAGGGGAGAGAATGACGGGGCAATCCATGTTGGAGACACAGGGCCGGGGGAGTTTGTGGCCACAACTCTGCTTGTGTCTTCTCTATGGAAGCCCCAGTGCGTTATGTACCGGTGTTTGTCATCCCGGTTTAATTTATTGAATCAGGGTCTGAAATAAAAGTCGGACATCGGACAAGCCTTGACCTTGTTTGGTTGAATGCTCACTGTGAAGCATTATGTCTGATCAAATTCGGGGATCATTTTGGATATGTTTATTCAGACCCTGGCTAATTGATCATTGGCAATGCGGTAACATCAGCAACGCAGTGCACTTCTGTTCAATGGATTCCGATATTCCTTCTGGTCCTGCAGATTCATCCACATGTTGAGTTGACGTGTTAGCGGCACCTTGTGGACGGGTGTTCATGTGTGTGTCTCTATTGATGCATACAGAGGATACTGGTTTCCTGAAGCCTTGAGCTATATGAGTAGTCCCACAATGTATGGAGGACTGACAGGCAGTTACTGTTTTAGTCAGACTATGTTCGCTAGCCAGTCAATCAACTATTGGGAGACTGAGTGTCTTGCAGTTATTGCCTAAGTCAGACTATTCTTGATGGGATATCTGATATAGCCAGTCCCTCTAGTTAGGGGAGTCTGGCAGTTATTTCTTGGTCAGCCTGATTATAGCCAGTCTTTCAATTTAATAGGGACTGATAGGTTTTCAAACTGAGCAAGCTCTCATCGAGTGCTGACAGTCTGATAGTTATTGCCATTAGTCAAAACTTGATAGACAAGACTGTCTGATATAGTCAGTCCCTCAATGTACGGGAGTCCGGCAGTTATTTCATTCGTCGGTCTGTTTCTTGACAGGCTGTATAGTGTAGCCAGTCTGTCAATTTAAGAGGGGCTGCCAGATTATAAAATGTCGGGTGCATTTTGTCAAACTTATTCTCGGACTGTCTGATATAGCCAGTCCCTCAATTTAGGAGAGTCTGGCAAGTATTTCCTTAGTGAGTCTGTTTCTTGACAGGCTGTATAGGATAGCCAGTCTCTCAATTTAAGAGGGGCTGACAGATTAAAATTGAGTGAGCCCTTAATTTATGAGGGGAAGGGGAGGTTGTGGGGAAAGGTCGATTCCAGAGTGAGTCGGACTGGTACCAAAAGTGGGCCAGTTCGCTCCAGCTCCTTTGGATCTCGTTGGGGAAATTAGAGGTCTGCTGAAAAATCGACCGGAGGGTTGGGGTTAGAGATCAGCTTCCATGATCTGGGGTTAGGTATTTTATTGTCGGACTAATATTACGTAGTTTGTTCTTAGGTTATGTCCGGTTTTTAGCCCAGTTCAAAGTAGAGAAAGCTTTAGGTACAGTTCCGTACTTTTATGGTATGTTTTTTTATCATTGGGAATACTTGACTTTGGACTGACAAGACGTACAGACGACTTCTCTCAGGGTTTTAACCGGCAGGTAAGCCTGTCCCCTATACTGGCTGATATCTAGGTAGCTGTAATTACCACAATATGTCGAAAACTTTTAGACATATGTGTAGAAGTTTTAGACATATGTGTAAAAGTTTTACACATATGTTGAAAACTTTTACACATATGTTAAATAAATTAACTATTCCACATATGTTGAAAACTTTTGCACATATGTCAAAAAGTTTTCAACATATGTATAAAACTTCTACACATATGTGGAATAAATTCGCACTTTTAGACATATGTTGAAAACTTTTATACATATGTTAAAAACTTTTTGACATATGTGCCAAAGTTTTCAACATATGTGGAATAACCGACTAAATACTGAAACGGCTTGCCATACATGTAGTTCCGTGCCAAGTCCAAAAATGGTATTTTCGATGACTGAACAAAAGCTTATCCACTGAGGTGTACTGGAATTCTTTTGTTCGAAATGGCCAGTTCCTTCTGCCACCCATATTGTGGTATCTGGTACAGATATTGGATGCTCTGTTTAGGTTAGCATTGGTATGAGTAGATTTCAATTCAATCGCATAAAACAACTACTTGTCCTTTTTTGTGCAGGAATTCTGGTTGTTTGAGAATACTCCACCAGAGAAGTTTGACCAGTATTCACAACAGAGGCAGCTTAAAAATGAAACGGACGTACGTAACATCGGACTTCACGGCTTGAAGAAAATATTTGAAGACGAACACTTATGCCCCCGTCTCTTCCCTCACCGAGCAATCGTAGGAATCCATGCTTTTGATCCTGTCCCAAGTGAAGTGACTCTGATGGCCGAATTCGCCCCTTCTGTCATAGGATCATTCGAAAAGGGCGGAGAGATCTGTATGGTTACAATAGGCATTCGGCACACGACAAAGATATTCTGCCTTCAATTCTACATTCAGACAGATACTTCGGGTGATTTGGCTTCCGAACAAGCTGCATTACACATTCAAAAGCATAAATCATTGGGATGTACAGAAAGTGATCTTATGCTTATCTTTGTTGATTCGAAGTTCTCACAGATGGTAAAAGATGTCACTAAACTGCTAGGTTATAGTCAGATGGAGCAGTTTGCTTGCACTGATATAGCATTTTGTAGATCAATTTAAAGGGATACCCTAGATATCACATGTCAAAAATTTAAAAGAAATAAGAAAAAAAATATGTAAACTTTGGTACTGGTTTCATTGAGATATTCCACTCGGTTGTCGAGTTGTGGCTGTTTGAAAACCGGCAAGCGCTCTGCAGACAACTTCAGCAGTGACGTCACGGCAGGAACAAGTCGAGCGGCCGTCTTGATTTCTGCATCTCTTAGCCTACATATCGCCATTTTACGCCTCTCCAAATTTGTCAATTTTAAGTCATCTAGAAAGCTTTTTTATTCAAAATGCCACGACGGTGTGTCGTGGGAGGGTGTAGTAACACTATAGCTTGTGGTGTGAGTCTCCACCAGTGGTCAAAAGACGAGAATATAGGTAGAACTTGGACGAATTTTGTGAAGACTACGAGAGCATGGACGACCGGACCCGCTGAAGTACACAACAATCTGCTCTGCACATTTTGATCGGGAGGCAGCATTTGAAGAGCTGAACAGCGTCGCTATGGAGCTTGAATACGTTTCAAAGTTAAAAGTCACAGCCATACCAACCATCAAGCCACCGAATAGAAGAGGAAGAGGAAATAAAGAGAATGAAAAGGCTCCAAAATCGATTCGGCCTGGACTCACGACTTCGCCTTCGGCCGTTGATGACGGACACGGTATGCCCGCCTCGACGGCTGCCGTCTCCGGGCGGAAGTTTTGCTGCCCACGCTCTCCTCGCCTCAGCGAATTCGTCGGTGTTCCACTCGGGAGCAGAAAACCGAACCGGATTCATGAGCGAGTTCGACATGTTGAAATTTCAATTTATCGGTATATCTGTTTGAAATATTGTAATTATGTACAAGAAATACGAGATCGACAATAAAATTGTCCAGAGTATGTGCAATTAAAATAACTTCTCTTGCACAAATACTATTACTGAATCGTGTACGTGTCTTTTTTTATAGAGTTTTATCAATGGTTTGCGTTCATTTTGTATCATAATTGTTCAGTACTGATATTTATTCACTGTATTCTATTTTTTCTTGGTTATTTTATTTATATATAGATATTCATATAATAACATATGACATGTACGATAATAAATACTCGGTTGAAATACATGTCTAGTCTAGTTCATCTCCGATTGCGTGTCGGTGTCCGACGTCGACTCGTCAACAGGCTCGAATTGATAAGGTACAATTCCTGTTCCTGTATTGTTTTCGGCATAGTTGCTTGCTTCCACATCTGATCCTTCTTCTGCGTAAAAAATATTTCCATCGGAGTAGCTATCGAAGCTATAATCGCTGTCTGAATCTGAGCTCGAGCTGCTTTCGTATTGCCTGTGATCCGCCATTTTGACTTCAAACATGTCAAACTGGTTCCTGCCGTGACGTCATCAGCCAGAATGCGGATTATGAGAATGGCCAACTTTGATCCCATATTACGCATGTTAATGGTCAGAAAAAAAATCAGCAATCTTTTTCCATTACTGTGAAGTATTAACTGTGACTTTCAAGCATTTTTAGGCCAAAATAAAACTCGCTGGGGATTCCCTTTAATAACATTAGAGTTGGTTTATCAACAGACAGTAATGGCTGAAGCCATTGACAGGTACATGGTTCAGTCAAACTCACTGGAGTTGTTGAATAGTCACATTCATGATTCTGGTGTGATGGCAGGAAATTTTAGGTTTTATTTTAAAATAATTTTGTATAACTTCGCCCAAATTCAGTCCTTTAGAATTGGTGCTATCATGCTCATTCCCCTTTCCGATTATTTCAGTAGCAAGAAAAATCGACATTCGCGTGTCTTGACGGTGGACTTAAGAGGTGCGTTGTTAAATAGTAACGAATTTAAGACCGCGAGTAAATGGCCTAATCCTATCAGATACTCCTAGATCTATTGAACTTTCTCCGCTATGACTATGATTTACACGCTGTAATGAGTTAACCCTACCTGACCTGGCGGGTGGGGGGGGGGGGAGATTATGGCCCCCCTACCAAACTTTCTGCGCTATCTCCGGAACGACAAAAATGGAGAGCTGAAACTCCTTGACTTTATAGTTTATCATATTGGGGTCATTTTGAACCTATTTGCATAACCCCCTGAGCAGAGAATCATGGGTAAATTCAAGATGGCGGCCACGTGGGGTACCAGCAAAGTGATGTTTTTGTCATATTTCTTCAAAATTTCTGCTTTTATGCGATGAAAAGTGAGCAAAAACTATTTTATTTCACATCACATTGATATTTACTAACTTATCGTGCAGTTTTTGCGGAGAAATTGCATAAATAAAAAATTCGGAAAATCCGACCGAAAAATCGACCAAAAAATGCCGTTTTTGAAAATGACGTCACTGAGACGTCATCAAAGCGGCCATCTTGAATTTTTTTACATTTTCTGGTAGAGCTTGATCCAGGGGTATAGTGTGGTAAGTTTCAGCCCCCTAGCTCAAGGGATAAGAAAAGTAATTGCCCCCCCCACCCAGGCCTGGACAGGTCCCAAAACAAACAGGCCTGATAGGGTTAAGGGGACACTAGTAGTAGTATAAGGGCATTTCGACTCACTGGCGCCTCACTGCGCATGCGCGAGAAAGTGGTGTGCGCAGGAGTGTTGTGCGCAGGTATGAGATTTCCGGTCTGCGTGAATCGGGCGTGTGTATTCCTTCGCGGTGATGCGGTCTGGTGGTGATGCGGTCTGCCTCCGCGGACAGAAAGTAGTCCCAAATTCTCCGGCAATCTTCAGGGGCGAGAGGGGTCCCTAGTGTACCGATTGGATCGTATGAGGTATCAATGTGAAGCATTCGTGAAGGAGCATCTGATGGAGTGGGTGTGGGGTTGAAATATCGTCATTCTGCGCATGCGCGGTAGACCAAGGGTATGGAAATAGACATTTTGGGGTCTAGGTGGGTCACTATTGAGTCGTATGAGGTATCGATGTGAAGCCTATGTGAGGGGGCATCCGCCTGGACTAGTGTCTCGGTCGTTGTCCAAGGGTATGGAAATAGACGTTTTGGGGCCTGGGTGGGCCACGAGTGGGCCGAAGGAGGGGTGTGGCCTGGCACTGACGTCATTCTGCGCGTGTGCAAGTAGAAATTGTGGGAAAAGGGTATGGAAATAGACATTTTGGGGTCTAGGTGAGCCCCCTAATGATCCTATGGTGTCGTATGAGGTCTTCTGTTGAAGCTCTCGTGAGGGAGCATCCGACTGGACTAGTGTGTTGTTCGTGTTCAACATTCTGCGCATGCGCAGACAGGGAATTGTGGGAAAAGGGTATGGAAATAGACGTTTGGGGGTCTAGGTAGGCCCCTAATGGTCCGATGGGGTCGAGTGAGGTATCAATGTGAGGCATTCGTGAAGCAGCATCCGACTGCGTGACTGTGACGTAACACTGACGTCATTCTGCGCATGACTATGGAAATAGACATTTTAGTCCGGTAGCCACTCGCGAGAACATGTCATTCCGTAGCACCCCCCGCGTAGATTTTGTTTGACTTCTTTTTCATGAAGATCAACATCTCCCGGTCAGTTAAATACCTGATGTAGATATCTACGGTGGTGCCTAAGGTTGCTACATGCAATTGTTTGATGCTGACTGGTTTTGAAAAATTTAAAACCGGAATGGGGGTAGAGGTAATTCAGCCCTCATATTTTTATCACCCCTGCGCTTCGCGATCTGAAACTTACACAAATTTACCACCGAATAATGACCTTTCATATAAAACAGTCCAAATTCCTCTAGCTAATACAGCCACGTCATAGTGACATCATAAGCTCGAGAAGGCTTTGTCTCATGAATTTTGGGAAATATTTTCTCCGATTTTCTCTGTTTCTTTCGCAGTAATCCATTCTTGATGATATTTGACATATAATCTTGAAAGATATATGTCTACCGTTTAATTCTAGACCAGATACGTCTTTCTACTAAGTCCCGTTTGACCTCAGCATGGGTTCATATAGATGTTATCCGGTCATGACACCACTAAATACAAATGGGGGTAGGGGAGATTACCCTGCCATATTTTCTTTAGTTCGCGGTTTATCATACTGAAATGCTCCACGCATTGCTTCTGGATATCGACCTGAAAGATAGAGTAATCAGACTTCCAGTAACTGCTTCAGTTTCGTCGTTATGACGTCATGAATCTAGAAATTGTATTTTTCCTTTATTTGTGTCTGATTATCGCGCCTTGTTCTGTTTTTTCTTTCTTTCTTTATTTCTATAAAATGTTCCGCTTATATCTGGATGGTGTTTCAAAGGATTTCATTTGAACCAAGTGTTGTACAGAAGTAAATTAATATAATTTTGTGGGAGACAAACTAATAATCTGGCCTGAAATAATCTGGTCTGATTGAGTGTGTCCCACAAAAATCGGGGTTAGTTGGAATTCCTCATGTCTCTTGTCCACTCAAGGTTATATCGTGAAAGCTTGGATTATAATTAATTTTGCATCGGTATACGTAACTTTAAGACAATCACAGGTGAGTGAGTAGGATTTAACGTCGTTTTCAACATTGTTTCAGTCATATCACGACGGTGCCTACATGTGCCAGAACACGAGAGTGTCCACAGTTCCTATTATTCTGGGCACTGATCAGCCCAGTCAGTACAGCACCCAGTCACCCATCCAAGTATTGACCGAGCTCAACGCTGCTTAACTTCGGTGATCTGACGAGAACCGGTGTGCCCAACGTGATGCGCCGTACCAAGACAATCACAGTAAGGGATTGGGAGGAAACATTAATTGTAATGAATAAGAAACGACTTTATTACTGGAAATGGTCTGTTTGCTCAATCTTGTTTGCAATGAAATATGGGTAGAATCGAAATGGCGACCGTGTTGGGATGATCTGATATCGCGGTAAACTAAGATGGTATAGGGGCCGTAAGGATACTTCATAGTCTCCACATGACCATCTGCAATAAAAGCGCGGCCGAGATACTTAGGCTACGTTCGAGAATCCACCTCATTCTTGGGTCTGAATATGAGGTGCCGAGGGAAGCCGAGTCATATGGTGGCCTTTTAGTTGCCAGACGTCGTCAATTTTCCCCACCTTTCTGCATATCGCTCCAATGTATTACCTGTATATGGTAGGTATCTGCTGCTGGACTGTTAGTCTCCGAGGCCCGCCCCCTGTGCATGTCATTCGACAAATATGTGTAGGTTTATTATTTTGGTGGGAAATTTACGCCGTACGACGTCGGGCATGATAGTTTAGTTTTTCAGGGTATTCTTGCATTCAGCATGTTTACCCCATCCTGAGACATTTACGCCATCAGGCGTCCTCGATGCTCATCCATTAACAACAAACGAGTTATTTGTTTGAGCTGATCTGTCATCACAGCGCCCGAGCTAGTGTATCTAAATCCGCTTAGCCGGTGCTAGGGGCCGTGTGGATACTTCATATTCTTCACATGAACATCTGCAATAACAGCGCGACTGAGATACTAATTATAAGGCTAAGTCCACCGTATTCTCGGGTCTGAGGTCTGAATGTGAGGTGTCGAGAAAAGCTTGTGGTTGAGTCATATGGTTGCGTTTTAGCCGCCAGATATCAGTTTGTGCCACCTCTTGTATATCGCTCCAATTAATCACATATATACATATAGAGATAAAACAGAAAAAATGAAGTTCCGTAGAACGATAAAAACTATAAAACACCAGTGGTCAACTCATACAATAAAAGACATGGATAAAAAGCGTCTGAACTGTTTGAACAGATAGCACAGATTGAAATTGCAAATGGCGACTAACACCTAAAGTCCCCGGATAATAAAAACATAATCCGCAGCGCCATCTATCTACTGAATATTCAATAGTTAATTCTGGAACGCACTAGTGTATCTTTCAGATTCTCAGAACGACTGAAAGACGTTCGAATCGGTGGAAGTAATCCAACCAATCTGGAGTTCAAAACTTCATGTTTATTCTGAATGAACTGTTTAATGAGACGAACATTAGGGGAGTATTTCATGATAAGTGGGAGAAATTCCAGACGCTGTGGAATTTTTCTTGGCAAAGCCGAGTTTTGGTTGCTTTTGCTCATATCTGCTTTGATTTTTCTCAAGCCACGAGCAGAGTAGCCCCGCTTTAAGAGTGCTTGGATAAGAATGTAACAAGCGTTATTAAAATCACATTCATTGTTACAAATACGGCGGTATCTAATAAACTGAGACTTTACGATGCCTCGGAAAGTATACGGAGGATGGAATGAAGAATGATGTAACAATTGGTGACTGTCCGTTGGCTTGAAGTAAACTTTACTATCAAACCTCCCTGAAGATATAAATCTACTACCTTTATAAATGGTAACATCAAGGAATGGAACAGAATGAAATTGAACATTATATTGCAGACGGATATTGGATTTATGTTCATTCAAGATATGAACAAACTCCCGAAATTCATCAAGTGAACCAGGGAACACTCCGAAAATATCATCCAAGTATCGCTTCCAAAGGAGAGGTTGGATAGGACATTTGGCGAGAGCTTTCTCTTCCCAATCGGCCATAAATATATTGGCATATGACGGGGCAAAACGTTTGCCCATAGCCGTACCTTTTACCTGAAGGAAGTGCTTAGGGCCAAAAGTGAAGTCATTTTTATTCAAAGAAATAGCCAATAATGTCAAAAGATGTTGATCATTCCTGTTTGGTGACGGGTGACGTGATAAAGCCTCAGCTATGACGCCTAAGCCCTCGTCTGATTCAATATTGGTATAGAGGGACTCAACATCCAAAGTAAAGATGAGTACCTGAGCATCGTAAGAATGTTCTACAAGGCAATTCAGGAAGTCGGTGGTATCACGGACATAACTAGCATGCTTTTGAGAAATAGGGTTCAGCCAATAGTCTATGTATTCTGCTAAACGGGCCATTTCGCTGCCCGAGTCAGACACAATAGGGCGCCCTTTCGGCATACGTGAGTTAGGCCAAGATCTAATATCTTTATGTATTTTGGGTAATAGATAGAATATCCTATCACGACATTGGCTTACATCTGTTAAATAATCAAATTCCTTTATAGTTATATTTCCTTCACGATAAGTATCAAACAGAATATCTTTAATGAGGCTTTGATTTTCAAGTAGCAATGGATGTTCAATAGGAACATAATATTCAGTATCTTCCAACTGTCTAAGAGCCTCAGCTATATATAAGGATTTGTCCATAACTATTGTAGCTCCTCCTTTGTCTGCTGATTTGATGATAATATCATTACATCTAGAGAGCAATAGCATAGCTTCTCGTTCTCTGGTTGAGAGATTATCACGAGGATTTGTATATGGAAAATAGAGATGTAATGACAAAGTTGTGATTTGAATCGATGGATATCGGAGCATACCTGGTGCTCTTCTGGTCTCCATTTTGATTTCATCTTGAGACGGCCTTTCACTAATGGGCCAGTGTCTTTCTCAAGAAAATAATACTTAAGTTCCATACGCCGTAAAAAATGATCTATGTCAATAAGATTTTGTGAAGTTTCTTCAAAGCGGGAGAGAATCGGTGTCGGTACAAAAGACACCCCTTCTCTAAAAGACTAATTTCAGCGTCCGAAAGTGGACGAGAAGAGAGATTATAGACTGTGCTAGACGTTTTAAATAATTGTAAATCGAGATTCCTTTTTAGTTTTCCTGATCATTGGTATAAATAACCCAGGATTTGAAAAGCTTATTAGCTGTCTCTGGTAACCAATGAACACCATCGGCTTGATGCTCGATGTTTATATCAGAGTCAAAATAATGAAAAAAGCTGTCTCCAAAGAACAGTTGATTGAGCTGGTCAATGAGACACAGTTCCTCTGATGATCCCTTCGACAGGGTGATGGGATTAAATATGACTTTGGCATGAGGGAAGCTATATACATCTCATTTTGCCGAGACTGTCCTGATATTTGTAAAAATGGACAGAAGAGGGACGCGCAAATACCTGATGGCAAGATAATACAGCCTTACAATGCAACTAGATTTTAGCTAATTTTTGTTTTTGGCTATAACGTCTGAGGCTGTTCAATCTGATTAAAATTAAATCCTGTCTGCTCCCCCATATGGATATGTCGCTTGAAGGATCTAACAGGCTTGCACTAACTCGAGTGACAACCAATCCTGAGAACACTTCATAGTGCTTTGAAGGGAACATTAATGCCAGAGAACTTTTGGTTGGCTCAGTCGACTTAGACGCCGCGCTGGCGGGGTGTCTTTTCATGTTTCTGCGGTCCCGACATTGTGGCACCATAATACGTGGTAGATATATAGACCGGTCTTTGGTGTAAACGTTAGGGTAACGGACACTGTGACCCTATCGCCCCTCCCCGACTGCAAGTGGATTAGTCCAGATGCGACCATGATGTCATAATGCTATTAAATATTCATGGTAAGGGCGCTCAGAACACCAAATTCAATTGTAATACTTAATATTCTATATAGCGACATGTACGATTGGAGAGAATTGATAGGATATTAATTTATTAAGATTGGGGGTTGTTTGGATATCATGTGTTTTCACATAGTGTTCAAATGAAAAACGAATTCATAGCGTGACTGATACTCTTGACACGACTTGGAATTCAATTGGATAAAGAATAATGATCAGTGATTTCGGAATTTATGTATTAGAGCATCATTATGTCTTGCTGACATCATCGAAAAGTGTTTTTCTTGTATTTATTTTATACACACTGGAATTGAGGCTAACTGTCATACGAAATAGGTCTTGCGATTATTGAAGCGGAATTTCGTTATGGACTGCGGCTCATTATTGAATCTTGATATCGGATCTGACACTTGCTAGTGATATAACTATTGTGTTGACAAATTCATATATATTGGATCTTTTCGTATTTTTTTCAATTACCTTTTTTATACAAAAGGAAGGCATTGGAATGTTTGTTTTTGTTTGTCAATATCAATTAAGCATCACAGTGTAATAGAACGTTCCCATAACGTATATCTAGATTCAAGAATGAAACCAAAGAAACTGACAAGTATCCAGTTTCGAATGAGATATATTTATCGAATTAATTTATATGAACTGAGGCACACATTTTCAATTTCGACCATGCACATTTTTCTTTGATGTGGATGTTATACCAATTAGGTCTTTGGATTATACACGTTGGGTGGGCACGGGTTTCTGTTGCTTCAATGCATTTTGTCTCACTTCATGCATCATAGTTGAAAATAGGTTGATGGGATCTGCCTTTCGTCTTCTCTCAATACTTTCTGGCCTGAATCCATTCCTTTCATTTCATGTAACATTCATTCATTTCATCTAGCAAGTTAACTGGTTTTCTCTAATTAGATATCGAAACATTGGTGAGATTAGAAAAGTTGAATCCATCTTCTTTCTGTATGTCCATAATTTCGACATGGCAATGATGGAGTTAACAAATGCAAGCGGCAACTTTATATAGACCCGTTCTTGGTTAATAATTGACCACAAGCTAGATTAATACATGCAGGCGGCAACTTCATGTAAAGTCGTTCTTGGATAATAGTTGACCACTAGCAATTAGTTGATAATCCTTAACCTAAGTTGAGCAGAGTTTAACATGTGTGAAACATATTAAAATAAACACATACCATAATTAAACGTAACATTAAACGAGCGATGAGAAACGAAGCCGGCGTACTGACAAGAAGTCATATTACCCCACCGACAAATATACTGACTGCATATTTCTAAAAAACATCGCAAGAATCAAAAGTGACCCCTGTGATGATTTTTATCTCAACCCCGCTTTTATTGTGACTGTTCATGAGGATATATTGAATGACATGACCACGCGGACCCTAACACTGACTTGGGCGGTATTAGATACAAATATTTCAGAGCGACGATATATAGCCCTGTAACACTGACTATGCTATAAAGAATATACGCGAGAGTTCAAAACAGACATTACAGAGACTTTATTCCAGAAGTATTGAAAGTTTTTCTCGTTTTGCTCAGCTAGTATCCAACCACAAAGTGTTAAAAGCTTGAGCTCTCTAGACCCAAGTGTGAAGAAGATATCGAAGCATAATCACCCCTACTCCCATTCCTTGTTTGTTTTTGTGTTACTTCGAGAGCAGTGGGAGAAGGCATCATGCGACCTTACTCATTACCGTAGACGTCAACACCCCGTTCCAAGTAAGTCATGAATTCGTGGTCTTGAATGCACGCATCACGCAAAAGCTAACAGGGTAACAATACACCGTTGGAAAATTACAAAAAAAGGTCCAGAAAAAAATACTTCCATGATGATAATAACGACATAGTGACACCAACATTGAAGATAATCGGAATCGGATTGCTTTATCTGAATGATCCGTACACAGACTAAATATGTGTTAAATTTCATTGCGTTAGGATCGGGGAGAAATAAAATATTAGAACGTAATCACCCCTACCCCTATTTCGGCTTCATATTTCTCATACTCTGGTGCTGTTAAACATCGTTATGTTGCATCCATGAAGTACATATTAGATGGTTACACCAGGTCTAGAATTAACGAAGAAAGGATTATCTTTCACAAATACAAATCAGGCAGAATGCAAAAAGAGTTTCTGTAACTGCAAAACAAAAAATTGAGTCTCATTTCTAAAAAAAATCGAGGAAAAATGTACCCTCCAAGTTATGACGTCATTTTTACGTAAAGAACGTAAAAGGCGTAAATTGGATTACGTTATGTAATAGAACATTATTCTGAGATCAGGTATGGGAAGTTACAGAAAGTTTAGTGCAAGAATAAAAAAGATATACGTTCATAAATACCCCTACCCCCATCTTAGAGTTAATTTTGTCTTGTTCAGACAGCGGTGAAGAAATGCATGCTGTGACCTTAGGCACCACCGTAGATGCCTACATCAGGTCTAGAACTGACCAGCAGATGATACTCGTTCATAAACAGTGGTCAAACTAAATCTACGCGGGGGGTGCTACGAAAACCTTATTTAGACCCCTTTTTGCGATTTGGCTACCGGAATATTTTGGCGCCGTCACTAGTGGTCACTAGTGGTCCGATAGAGTCGTCTGAGGTCTTATTTTGAAGCTCTCGTGGAGGAGCATCCGACTGGACTCATGGTTCGTCCGTGTTCAAGAGTCTGCGCATGCGCAGTGTGGCCGTATTATAGAAAGCAGGCATTTTGGGGGTGCGTGGGGTGTGTTTGACCAACCCCTATGGGTCCGTGGTTGTGGTTGGGTGGTGTGGGTTCTGCGCACAGACGTCACTTCCGGGTTTAACTAAAACTACCTCCGAACCCAGAAGAGTTCCAATGTTCCCGTAAACGCAGGGTCCGGGTTTTCAACATCCGGGTTTTCCCCGGCCCGGCCGCAGCGCGCGCGCTCGGGTTTTCCGGCCGCACGCGCGCGCGCGCAGGTTAAAGGGAAGTTTCGGATGTGTGCAAGGGCACTATATCACATCGGGGTATATATTTCATCCAAGTATAGCGGAAAGCGGTTGTCGTGAATAACAACGAGTTCAGCAAGGTTTATACAGTTTATTATCCCCAATGTTACATCATACTCAGGCTGGGGGAGCCGCCCTGGGTATGTTTAGTATGTTCACAGCAAAACAAATTGAAATATCAAACACCATGTTTTATTATTTAACGCACCGTCACATTTAATGTTTACTGAGCTCAAGTCAACGATCAGCATGTAGACATATATATTTCATCCAAGTATAGCGGAAAGCGGTTGTCGTGAATAACAACAAGTTCAGCAAGGTTTATACAGTTTATTATCCCCAATGTTACATCATACTCAGGCTGGGGGAGCCGCCCTGGGTATGTTTAGTATGTTCACAGCAAAACAAATTGAAATATCAAACACCATGTTTTATTATTTAACGCACCGTCACATTTAATGTTTACTGAGCTCAAGTCAACGATCAGCATGTAGACATAGAGAGTATATACGGCATGTTATGCTATTCATCAGTGCAAGGGTGATGTATTCAACGGATGGGGGTGGTCGATCAGCTTGGTAACGAAGAACGTAACATTGGTTACCCTCTCTACTACTTATTGTGTGTTGGGGCGTTGACGATGTGCCCATCTCAAGGGATCCACGGTGTCCAGTTTCTCCGGCATCGTCTCTAGCGACGCCCGGTTAATGATGGTGAACGGCTGGTCAAACACATGGCTGTTATTACTGGCATAATAATACCGTAACTGGTCTGTCTCTTTGTGACGTAAGATGTACCCGAAAGCCACATTCAATTTGAAGACCGCAGTTTGGTCATTGAAGATGGCTTCCACGTAGCTGCGTAGAAGGGTGAGATAGGTGAGTGGAAAATTGTAGATATCTGGAATAGGGCGATCACGGCGGAAAACGTGCCGTATCATGGGCCATTGGCGCCGATAGATGTCACTCACTGATGGGCGTCCTGTAACAGATCGCTATGAATATCCACTGCATCTTCCAGAAAATGTTCGATGTCGTCAGGCGTATGACTAGCAACAATAATGCTAGGGACTGGCTGGATATCTAGGCTCTTCTGAACTGTGGGTACAGGCGGGCTCTCTGTGATCGCATCACCAGTGGCATTCGTCTCCCCGGGCTCATCTTCACCGGGTCTCACCCTCCTGGGTGCCACTTTAGTGGGAAGTAGTCGCCCAAACCGTGGAGACGGGGCATGAATCAAACGCTGATGCCTCTTGCAGGAAACAAGCCTATGTTTATGTATACTATGATTGTCTTTTTGAATTTGGTGCTAATACTGTTATATGGAATATGGAATAGGTCTTTGGATTATGGACGCGGATATTCTCTAATTGACGACGGCTGGATTATGAATGACGGACTAGACGCTTGTAATTAACTGACTGGGTCGTTTGAAGAGTTGACCACATTCATTACATTGTTCCGTCGCGCCCTCGTGGAATGAGCGTACGTGGCGCAGTAAAGGATCCTCCCGATTAAATGACCGTGCGCAGGTTATACAAGTATACCGTGCGCCGTTGTGGATGGAGGACTCGTGCCGTCGCAAATCTTCTGAGCGAGTAAACTGCTTCTGGCAAGTTGTGCAAGTGAACATCTTGATTCTGTTTCGTGCCATATAGGTCTTCTCCGCCATGATATCTAACCCATGTGTTTAGTGATTATGTTTTCCACCATGTGCAGATCACATATATCGGCCACATGCTGCATCTCATCAACGATATGGATACGGTGCTGCAGAAGCTTAGCTCGGTGGGATGGCTCCATGACTGTTGGCTCCACTGGTAAGGCAAGTAGCTCCTCTCGTCAGATAGGCTCAGGCTGGTGAGGTTCAAGCAAGTAGCTCCTCTCGTCAGATAAGCTCAGGCTGGTCAGGCAGGCTCAGGCTGGTCAGGTCAAGCAGGCCAATGAATGTAGCAATGCCCTAAAAATTCCCACTTTTATAGACCTACATAGAAGTACCCGGTTGCAGGCGCGGACGTCACCGAAAAAAACTCCAACAGTCAACTCGCCACATGCAGTCGCCCCCTCAAGACCCTCATACATACCCGGATGACGGACGTCACCGAAAAGACACGGACGTCACCGAAAAGACACGGACGTCACCGAAAAGACACGGACGTCAGCGAAATTCTGGGGGAAAACCCCACAGACAGGTCAGTACATGCATTCCTATCATGTTTACTACTGGTTCCTCCAGCGTGGATGTGCTGTGATGGAGGGGCTAATAAAAGGATTGACTTGTAATCTTAGTTGTTGTTGCTCTCTTTTTTGGACTAACCAATCAGAATAGTACATATCACGGACTACACCCGTAGAGCTGCGTCTAGGCGCGCATGTGTGACATGGTCTATAAAACACGCCCCTCGGGATCCCACACCCCCATTCCTACGGTTGCAGAGCCATGACGGTCACCCATCCCTATGCGATTCGCATTTTACAGCATGCGACCGTGGTTAATTCACTCACGGGTTACCGACGAGCAGTGGTTCGGTCCATGTTTGCAGATGGCGACGACAACGAGGGGCGACGCCAGATCCTGAAAGAGTTCACAGAAGCGGTCCTCGACAGAGTGCACTCGATGGACAGGTGTGCCATCACTCACCACTACTGGACTATGACAGCCATCCTTGATGCTCGGGCTATGGACCACGAGTGCTCACGCCGCAACCAGCGACGGCTGGTTGGCCTAGTCATGGGCTGTTGCCTATTGACCCTGACGCTGTGAAATTGACAGTGGACCTGACCATAAATACGAGTGTCAGACACAGTGTGCGTCATTCACCGATCGTCATTGGATCAACCATGTCACCGAGGGACCTGACCATAAATACGAGAGACAGTCAGAGTGTGTGTCATTCACCGTTCGTCATTGGGTGAACCATGTCACCAGTTCTACGAGCCATCTTTCCCCTTACACCTCGGGTGGGGTTACACGTCTATGAAGATAAAGTCACCCTCGTGGAAGACCGTGGAGATGTTTGCTGGCCGCGCCCTGAGACCGTATCAAATACGCTTACGCTACACCGTGACGGCTGGACCAAATTTAAACGGGTGTTAAGTGGTGAGCTCGACGGAAACCTCATCCACACAGACAATGCCATCTACGTACACCGTGGACCCTTCTTCCCACGCCTGGGTCGTTACCAAGACCCTACGCAAGGCTTCACCCTAGACCCCGATCTGTGGACAGCCTTCGAGAAAGTGGTGCCTATTGTGGACCAGCTGTTTACACCGGACGAGCGGTCATCAGACGAGTTGGAGTGTGCTCGTGCCCTGAGAGAAGCGGCGGCAGAACCCAATGAACAAATTTCTAGCAATGAAGCGGAGGCAGACCACGATGCCATTGATTACCCGGCTAGACTCAGTGACATGACCTCCCGATCCTTTGATTTCACGGGGCTCTCCCTATCAATACGAGAGACAGTCAAATCTGGTACCATTCACGTACTGACCATGACGGAGCATATAATACTGGCGTATCTCAGCTTGACCCCCGAGGTTTTCCTGCACGTTTATGCGGATAAGGTCGATATCATGGAGGAGGTGGGAGACATCTGTGATACAGACCCTACACAACCGTGCCCGGCTCACATTCGTTTGTCTCGGGAGGGCTGGACCAAATTCAAACGGGTGTTGTCTGGTTAACTGGACGGCGACCTCATTCACTTGTGTCACGATGTGTACATCCGACGCGGCCCCTTCTTTGCTCAATTGGCTCGGCTAGATGGGGGTACAGTGCATTTTACCCTTCACCCTGATCTATGGTCTGCGTTGGAAGATGCCGTGGCAGATGTGGATCAAGTGCTTATCAAGCGGTCATCAGACGAGTTGGACTGGTAATTTACCATGGACACTGTGCTGGCAGAAGCCAACGAAGAAAATCAGAAAGAAACTCCGGCCCAAGATATACCCGTTATAAATAAGCGATAGAGCCAGGGTCCATCATCATTTGTCACCATGAAGAGCTGGTAGAAGGTGTTGGATAACTTATACTACAGTCCCGACAGTCCGGCGGCCTATAGTGCATTGACGGCTCTCTATCGAGGGGCCAAACCCCAGGGGATACAACGCGCCCAAGTCCGAGATTGGTTAAGAAAACAAGACACCTATACCTTTCATCGAGCTGCCCGTCGCCATTTTCTACGGAACCGGGTCATCGTGGGAGGACTAGATGCCCAATGTCAAGCGGATTTGGTCGATATGAGCGCCTTTGCCAAACACAACGATGGAAATCGGTATATCTTGACGTGCATCGATATCCTGTCGAAGTATGCGTGGGTGGTACCCATCCGGACGAAAACTGGGGCGAATCTCATAGCGGCGTTCAGGGACATCTTCAAGACCAGGCGCAAACCCATGTATTTGCAAACCGACGAAGGCACGGAATTCCTTAACCGTCCGTTCCAACAGTTTCTGAAAGCCCAGAAGGTGTTTTTCTTCCATACGTACAACGAGACCAAGGCTTCCGTGGTGGAAAGATTCAACAGGACATTCAAAGGCCGCATGTATAAATATGTCACCTATAAGAATACAAGGCGTTGCATCGATTTTCTCCCGAAACTTGTGAGTGGTTACAATCGAGCCTATCACCGGAGTATAGAGAGAGCCCCCATTACCGTGACCCAACGCCATGAAGCCCAAGTCCGGCGTGTCTTGTACCCCAGGCAATCGCAGCGAACGACGAAGGAGGTGTACAAGGTCGGGGACCCTGTACGGATCAGTAAAGTCAGAGGTCAATTTGAGAAAAGTTACTTGCCCAACTGGAGCGATGAGCACTTCCTGATTAAACGGCGCCTACCACGACAGCAGCGAGTCTATGAACTGGAAGATCTTCAAGGGGAACCGTTGCTAGGGTTGTTTTACGAGACGGAATTACAGCCTGTCGTAAAAACAAAGCAAGACTACTACACGGTGGAGCAGATTTTGAAAACGGAACTTCGACGTGGCAAACTGTTTCATTTCGTCAAATGGCAAGGCTGGCCCAGTTCCTTCAATTCCTGGGTCGCTGCATACCAGGTGAAACGACTATAAAGCCAGACACCACTGCCGTCATCCTTCATTCCACGTTCGACCACAGTGCTATGGACAAACAGCAGCTGCCTCTGGAGACAGCGTCTCCCAAAACGCGCAAAGCGCAAGTGGGCTTTGTTGTGATAGTGCTAACCCTGCTGAGCCCACCGGATTTCATCCCTCACAGTGAACACACAACGACGACCGACGTTGTACCCACCACCATCATCACTCACAGTGAACAGACAAGGACGACCGACGTTGTACCCACCACCACTCCAGCTCACTCGTACTAAATTTACAAGATCGGGTTACCACGACAGCGGATACACCTCCAACCATGGACCCTCGGTGGCAGCATCCCTTCACTTGCGTCATCGCAGGACCGACGGGCTCCGGCAAAATGCACTTCGTCAGGACGCTCCTTCAACACGCCGACAGCATGATCACCGCACCCATTGCCCGAGTCGTGTGGTGTTACGGAGAATGGTAGGCAGCTTATGCAGCAATGCCGCACATCACGTTCGTGGAAGGCCTACCCAACCTGGCCGATTTGGAACCGGACACCTTGGTGGTTCTAGATAATCTCATGGCGGAGACGGATGCGCGAGTCACCCAACTCTTTACCAAAGGCAGCCACCATCGACGGCTCAGCATCATCTACATTGTGCAGAATCTGTTCAGTAAAAACAAAGAACATCGGAACATCAGCTTAAATGCCCACTACCTGGTGGTCTTCAAAAACCCGAGAGATACCACTCAACTGCTGCACCTGGCGAGACAGATGTATCCCGGCCGCACACGGTTTGCGTTGGAAATATGGAAGCCTTTAAAGATGCGACAACCCCCCATCAGCACGGGTATATGCTCTTCGACCTCAAGCAAGCCACCCCCGATCACCTTCGACTACGGTCCGGCATCTTTCCCGGAGAGACCCACCACGTGTACATGCAAAAATAATGTAAACACACCCACAGTGGTTCCCCCAGCTGGAGTGTGTGTGTGTGCTTGATGATGGGGATAATAAAAAAAGAATTAATACCACAGCATGATTGACTTTGTCTCTGTTCTCTGAGGTAGATAAAAAGGGCAGAGTTGTGGGTTCTAGCATTAGTTGTACATGATGTCTGCGCGAGTACGGAAGCACGCCCCGACGCTCCGTGTATTGAAGACGGCCCGACCCGAGTTGGTCCGAACCATTGTACGCGGGGCGGACCCTGACCTTGTACACTGTCTGTGCGAGATTGGGTACAGCCTGTTAAAAGGCAACGTACCACTCACTCCGGCTCAGAAGACCAGGTTGGCCAAGCATAAGACACGTCTCCGAACCCTAGTCCAGAAGCGAGTCTCTCAAACACAAAAGAAAAAGGCGTTACAGAAAGGCGGCTTTCTCGGGGCCATCTTAGCACCGTTGGGCGCTTCCGTGTTGGGTCCAGTATTGGGTGGACTCTTCAGCCGACAATGAACCACACGAAAAAAATGGTCCTCGTCGAATCACGGGTCCTTCAAAACCTCCAATTGCCCTATCCTGTGCCACCTACGGTGAAGACCATAAACACCCTCGATGAAGAGATGCAACAGATCTTACAAAGACCGGGATTAAGCTTCAACGGTACATGACGTTCATGGACCAATACAAAACCCTCACTACCACAACACCTCCACCACCACCACGCGACACACCGCCGACATCAGCACCGCTCCAACAGCCGCCATTACCAGGGGTACCACCCACAGCCCCACCGTGGGTGGAAGACGAAGTCCTGAAGAGTCTACCTGCATCGTTCAAGAAACAAGCTGGCCTGGTATTACAACGGATGAAACAGAATCCTAACATGACTTGGAATGATAAAGGCGAACTACTGGTACAGAATCAAGTGGTCCCCGGGACCCACATGACGGATTTAGTGAATGACCTGATACGTCAACGCAGGCCGCACACGGATCCTCGAGGATGGGAGGTCTTCGCTCAAGGCTTGAAAGACATGCATGTACCACAGGAATTGGTGGGGAACCCCCAGCGCTGGGCCTGGATGCAGCGGACCCACCAATCGCCGATTGGCCCACTACCTTCTTGGGAAACCGAGTGGGGACCGGAGCCACCCCCCAAAACACCACCACAACGGGCACCTTCTTTCCAGGTCTTTAAAAAACCACCCTTGATCAAGACACCCCACATCTCCAGAGCCGTGACACGTAGCAAGTCACCGCGACGAACACGACGCCGGACACAACCGCCCAAGGCCTGGAACACCTATTAAAACCAGCAGCAGCAGCAGGACAGCTCAGTCGCCATATTTTACCTCACCCTACCCAGTAACAGTTCGCTGGATGTGTTTCCTGACAACACCTTGGCCAAGTACGTCACCGCAACGGTTGAGTTACCGTAACCGTGCATTTACCTGGACGCTGGGAATGTGGCTTCGTGGATATCCAATACCCTTACTCGTGGTACAACGTGAGAGCCAATGAAGTGTGGTACGAGGTGACCTACGAAGGCAAAGACACCCGACTCACCCTCCCCGAAGGGCAATACGATACTCCCAAGGAGTTCATGAAGGGGCTGACAAGACTGTTGCATTATAAGGCTCTACGGGAGGTCACGAATGTTTCATAACCCATCACAACCTTTCCCTTCAAGAATCACGTGGACTTCGATTACAACGCTCCCAACGACAAGGCACAGCTCATCCTCACCGCCAACGTGAGTGTCGTACTGAGTCGTATCCTACAGCAAATGCTGGGTTTCGATCTACAGACGTTCGCTGGTCCCACCGCCCACCAAGGCCAGATCCCGATGGATATGAAGTCGGGTATGTACGGACTCTACGTCTACTCGGACGTGGTCGACAACCACATCGTGGGCGATATCAACACACCTCTGTTACGGGTGGTCCCCAGATCAAGTTACCCACAGTTTCACTCACATGCTCTACCTACCCGTACGGCAAACCGACATCAACACTATCACGGTGGATATAAGAGATGACACGGGACGACCGGTGGCATTCGAAAGAGGAAAAGTGGTGCTGACACTTCATTTTCGACAAGCACGTGCTCCCCACTTTGTTTAATGAAGGTGCCTTACGAGTGCTATGAACGCAGCTATATGGACTATTATGCCCGGTCTTTAGTGGTACACGCATGCAACGAGGGCATGGGCTGGGGAACATACTCGGGAGCATCGTCAAAACGTTCCTGCCCTTGGTGATGCGTGGGGTGAAAGCAATCGGCAAACAAGCGGTACGCAGTGGACTGCAAGTCGCCGGTGATGTCTTGGGGGTTACGGCACCCAAAGAAGCCTTGAAACGGCGGGCCAAAAAAGCAGGAGGCGTCTTGGTCGCCAAAGCACAACGCACCGTAGAGAATAAAAGACCTGCACCACCGAGACCACGCACCAGTCGACGACCGACCCAGCGACGACGCACATCGAAGACCCAGGATATCTTTTCCTCCACCAACAGAGAATTGGCCTCCGACCTTCGCCTTGATGGCCACTAACGTAGACGGGCATGCAGCTGACTATAAGATTGTCATCCAAGACGCAGTCCTGTATGTCCGAAAAGTGAAACCGAATCCAGCCGTTCAATTGGGACACCTCAAAGCCTTGGAAACTACCCAAGCGATTGATCCTGGCCTGTGTGGAAAATACCAGTTTCAGCGGAGCCTACCCAGAGAACCCGTTTGACTTTGAAAATTTCGGCATCAATTTTGTGGCCCTGTATGTGGATGGACAACAGGTCCCAGCCACGGCCTTAACATCGAACTTTGGGCGCGCGAATTTCATTCCAGCCTATCAGAGCCTGCTTACAGCCACCGGTCAAATCAACCAGGACGGAGGGAATATGATCAGTCGGGAGGACTACGCGAACGGATACACGTTGTTATGTTTCGATCTGACCCCACCTTAGAGAGCGACCATCAGCTGGCCCTCGCCAAGCAAGGCAATTTATGGTTGGAAATCTACTTTGCACGAGCCCTCCGGAGCATCGTCAATGTGATCTGCTACGCCGAGTTTGACAACATCATTCAAGTGGACAAGGCGCGCAACGTCCTGTGTGACTTCAATCATAATGAACACAACTATAAGAAATAATATGAAGACAGACCCGAGGAACCTTAGTGCAGGTTTCTCGGCCGAGTCTCTAATAGTTCGAAATGCACTAAGACCTTTTTCAATCCAAATGACAGATATATTTCTGACAGCAAAGCAAGGCCACGACATCAAACCTTGTAATATTGCGCTTGATGATTGTTTAGCCCCGAATTCTGCATGTAATAATTTCAAAATTTCTAAGTGTGGACATCGTGGATGTCTCACGTGTCCACTCTTTAATACTTCAGCTTCATTTAGTTCCGCGTTAACTGGTAACTCATATTCTGTTAACTCGTATGTTGATCTTAGTTGTTCTACTACAAACTGTATTTATTTAGTTTCCTGTAAGAAGTGTGGTCAACAATATGTTGACAAGACCACCCAAAGACTCCATCTTAGGGTGAACGGTCACAGAAAATCCGTAAGGAAAAAGCAATTGCTCATAGGTAAGCATTTTTCTGGACCCGACCATGGCTGGGACAACTTTAGTATTCAGATCATAGACGTCGTCTATCCATCTACTAAGGATTCCCCTTTTGGATTTGAGAGAAAAATCCGAGAGCGGGAATTATTCTGGATGCTAGATCTTGGGTCAGTGTTTCCGTTTGGTTTAAATGATAATGTCAGTGGCTTCGGCAATGCTACAAACCGCCGTTCAAATATATCCAACATTACCCAACTATTTAAACCCCATCAACGGAGACATCGTAGCCATGGATGGCGAAAGTTTAATAGTTCGATGATTCACGATCATATCACTTTAAATTACTTAGTGGGTTTGACTAACACACCCAATAGTATACATAGTTTACGTACAGTTCTGTATGCGTTACCTCTGAGAGCATTAGATCAAATAGCCAGAGATATACAACAATCTGCGTCTTCAGGAAATATAATACCATCAAAAATCATTAAAGTATGTCAAGATATAGCGTATTTTCGGTTGTATCGTCCAGTGAACATAATCCAAACATCTCAAGATCGGCTTTTCTTGAAACTCAACTACTTAGATAAAGGACTGGACATCATTAATTTACCTCGAATCCTGAATGATCCAGAGGTACGCAACGCTGTACCTAACTATTTTAAGTTCACAGAACCTCCTTGCATTTCATATAAGTACACTAAATCTATAGCACCAAAATATTCAATTACTCCAATGCTGTCAACGAATTTGACTGGAACTTATACACGTCAGGAGGCTATAGTTGTGATTGTGAATTGTCGAACTTTATCTATACACCATGCAAACATGTTGTGACTGGTGACCTTGATGTGGTGAGTGATAAGGATCTGAAATTACTCCTGATGAAAGGACCTAACTATAGAGAGCCGAGAAGAATAAATCTGAAGGCCGACCAGAAGATAGTCCTGTCTGCATTAGAACAGTACGTTATTGATTGGTCTAAGCGAGAAAAAGTTGAACCTACAGTACTCGCTGATTGGCTGGACCTCACCAAGAACAAGGTCCTTGAAACAATCCGCCATATTGACAGAAGTACTCTTCCCCAAGCAAAACAAGTACTGAGAAACCTCAATTCACAAGAAGTTCTAGCAAATCTCCAGAGTAAATTCGTCATAGTCCCAGCGGACAAAACTCCGAATAATATAATATTCATATGTAAATATTACTATTACCAGGTGCTGGTTAAAGAATTGAGTGTAGACATATCTTCATCAAATACGTCTACTTACTCCCAAACTGCATTTACTCTGGAAGATTTATTTAACAATCACAAAAAGTTTCTCAGGGAAAGAGGTATTTGTCTTCCAACCAATCATAACGACATACCAAAGATATACTAGACTCCCAAAATGCATAAATCACCATACAAAGCTAGATTCATAGCTGGTTCTAGAAGCTGCACCATCAAGCTTCTTTCAACCCTATTGACGAGGGCCCTTCAGGAGGTAAAAGCATTTTGGGAAAGGTATTGCGCCACTATTTCTAAGAACTCTGGGGTTGAATGTATGTGGATATTGAAAAACTCAAAATGTCTTACGGAAGAACTTGATGCTAAAGGCCACATACCGTACAGACATGTATCCACATGGGATTTCTCGACTCTCTATACTACAATCCCTCATGAGGACCTTATTGACCGTATAAGTTCATTAATAGTATCTGTGTTCATGAAAACTGATCGTAGATATATTGATGTCGGAAGCCATAAAGCATTCTTTAGCTCGACTACATACAAGAGATATCATTCATGGGATGTTTCTTTGTTTATAGACTTGCTTGAATTTCTCATTAAAAATATCTATGTGAAATTTGGCAACACAATATATCAGCAACATATAGGTATTCCAATGGGTACTAATTGTGCACCCCTTTTGGCTGACTTGTATCTGTTCTCTTATGAATATGACTATATGCAGGCGCTTTCAAAAACCGATCCATTCAAAGCCCGTTCCTTCTCATTCACCAAACGCTATATAGACGATCTTCTCGCTGTGGATAATCGCTATATAAATGACGCAGTGAAGGATATATACCCACCTTCACTGGAGTTGAAGGAAACTACAGATAGCCCTACAGGCACATCTTATTTAGATCTCTATCTGTACAAAAATGAAGCGGGCATTCTCTCTCGTCGACTTTATGCCAAAAGAGATGATTACAATTTCGACATCGTAAACTATCCCTATCTGGATAGTAATATTCCAGTGGGACCTGCATATGGCGTATACATATCTCGCTTAGTAGCATTTGCTAGATCCTGTGTTAAATGTGATGATTTTAATCAACGTCACAAAACATTGTTGCAGAAACTTATAAAACAGGGCTATTCCACCAAGCGCCTCCACTCACAGTTTCTCAAATTTGGCGATACATATCGCATGCTGATAGCAAAGTACGAACGTAGCGTGCAAGATCTATGGCGCTACGTTTCGTAACTTGTGTCTAATTCCGCTTAACCCGGGGCTAGGGGCCGTATGAACACATGTACTTCTATATCCTCATGGTGCTCATATGAACAGTCACAATCAAAGCATGACTGAGATACATCTTTTTTGGATAACGACTCTAAAACGAATATTATGGATTAAGAATACTGATCAGCGATACGGATTTGATATTTTTGGAACATCATGATGTCTTGCCGGCATCATTGAAAACTGTTGACCGCTTCTCTCTTGCAGGAAACAAGCCTATGTTTATGTATACTGTGATTGTCTTTTTGAATTTGGTGCTAATACTGTTATATGGAAAATAGAATAGGTCTTCGGATTATGGACGCGGATATTCTCTAATGGACGACGGCTGGATTATGAATGACGGACTAGACGCTTGTAATTCTCCACCTAACATGGATACAGACCAGATAACCACAGTGCTGGAGAATGACCCAGAGACACGTATGGTCTTTCAAGGGGTGTTCGCCCGAGATGTGTTCCCATTAGACCGTATGTATCCTGCTGCTTACGTTCTCACCACGGACCCGATGGATCGGCCCGGTGAACATTGGGTGGGCGTGTACTTGACAGAACAGCAGGGCGAATACTTTGACCCGTACGGCCTGCCACCCCTCCATCCCGATTTAACAGACTTCATGGATCAAGGCACAGAGACGTGGTGCTGGAACAGTCAAACGTTCCAAAGCCTGACCAGTAGCGTGTGCGGACAATATTGCTTGATGCCGGGGAAGAACCTTATCTACCATCGTACAGATGTTTGACGAGTACCCCAAGGCTGGGCCGCCCATCATTTCCATGTACAAGTCCCGTTCTGGGCTTAAGTTCTTTCAATGTACAAGCCCCCATATTAGTTAGTTATTGTTGAATAAAAAACAAAATGAGTTCTCACCCAAACAAAACCCTGTCTTGTGTGTTTTCTATATGAGCATAATGCATGAAGGCTATAACAGACATGTGGGGATTCGGTCAAACTGGCCTTGAACACCGTATTAGCCAATCAGTGGCCTAGGATGGGGCCAAAGGTAACCCATCAACGTCCAGAAAACAATGCAAGAGCACTGCAGTAAAATGGAGAATCAACGAATCAGCCTACAGACCAAGTACATGTTTTGGTCTAGGTTAAGAGCGGGCATTCCAGCACAAAAATTTTGACGATGAGTTACAAGCTACAAGAGTGAGTGGAGTGGAGTGGAGTGAAAAAAACTATAGAGGTTATAGATGCGGGAAGACATGACCTAATCCCCACATGTCACCACGAAGACCAAAAAAACCCTGTCTTGTGTGTTTTCTATATGAGCATAATGCATGAAGGCTATAACAGACATGAGGAGATTCGGTGCAACTGGCTTTGAACACCGTGGAGAAAGTAGCCAATCAGTGGCCTAGGATAATCTGAAATTCACCCGCGCACTTCCGGTGATGACGCGCGCGCGCTGCGGCCGGGCCGGGCCGGGCCGGGCCGGGCCGGGGAAAACCCGGATGTTGAACATTGGAACTCTTCTGGGTTCGGAGGTAGTTTTAGCGAAACCCGGAAGTGACGTCTGAGCGCAAAACCCACACCACCCAACCACAACCACGGACCCATAGGGGTTGGTCAAACACACCCCCACGCACCCCCAAAATGCCTGCTTTTTATACTACGGCCAGACTACGCATGCGCAGACTTGTGAAAACGGACGAACCATGAGTCCAGTCGGATGCTCCTCCACGAGAGCTTCAAAATAAGACCTCAGACCATCGGACCACTAGTGACCCATGTCGGCGCCAAAATGTATATTTCCATAGTCTTGGTCTACTGCGCATGCGCAGAATAACGTCAATGTTACATCACATCCATCCAGTCGGATGCTGCTTCACGAATGCCTCACATTGATACCTCACTCGACCCCATCGGACCATTAGGGGCCTACCTAGACCCCAAAACGTCTATTTCCATATCCTTTTCCCACAATTCCCTGTCTGCGCATGCGCAGAATGTTGAACACGGACAACACACTAGTCCAGGCGGATGCTTCCTCACGAGAGCTTCAACAGAAGACCTCATACGACACCATAGGATAATTTGGGGCTCACCTAGACCCCAAAATGTCTATTTCCATACCCTTTTCCCACAATTCCCACTTGCGCACGCGCACAATGACGTCAGTGCCAGGCCACACTCCTCCCCTCGGATTCCCCTTCACGAAGGCTTCACATTGATACCTCACTCGGCCCCATTGGCCCACTCGTGGCCCACCCAGACCCAAAAACGTCTGTTTCCATACCCTTTTCCCACAATTCCCTGTCTGTGCATGCGCAGAATGTGGACAACGACCGAGACACTAATCCAGGCGGATGCCCCCTCACATAGGCTTCACATTGATACCTCATACGACTCCATCGGACCAATAGTGACCCACCTAGACCCCAAAATGTCTATTTCCATACCCTTGGTCTACCGCGCATGCGCAGAATGACGATATTTCAACCCCACACCCACCCCATCAGATGCCCCTTCACGAATGCTTCACATTAATACCTCATACGATCCAATCGGTACACTAGGGACCCCTCTCGCCCCTGAAGATTGCCGGAGAATGCCGGAGAATTCGGGACTACTTTCTGTCCGCGGAGGCAGACCGCATCACCGGAAGTGACGTCATACATGACGTCACACTTGCGCAGAACACCGCCACAAAACCGCCACAAAATCTCATACCTGCGCACAACACTCCTGCGCGCACCACTTTCTCGCGCATGCGCAGTGAGGCGCCAGTGAGTCGAAATGCCCTTATACTACTACTGACACTCCTTTCGTGTAAACGTTCAGACGTTTATATCTGTTCAATATATAACTCCGAAGACTGGGCATGGCGAATAACTATTCTTGTATTTTTTATCCTGAATATGTCTCCCGAGTACCATTCATGCACCATTCATGCAAATAAACTTATTTGAACAAATTCTGCTTGTGTATACTGGGGAGTCACATTGAATAGCTCATATTTCCAAGTCCATTATCAATGTTATATGTATTTTACTCATACGGATAAACCTAACGAAACTCGGGCATCTACCACTGATAAAAATAGGGCAGTCAGCATACCGCGTTTAGGAGGTCAAGTAATTGTACGTAGGAGTACACAGGAAAACACGAGTTTGAGACCAGTGTATCCCTTGTTTTGCATAAAGGTCCTCCAGGACATATCTCCAGGCAATGTGCTCAGATCATGTGTGATCTTGCTAGATCATGTGTGAAATGTGACGATTTTTATCAACGTCACAAAACATTATTGCATATACTTTATAAAACAGGGCTACATCACCAAGCGACAACACTCAATGTTTCTCAAAATTGGCGATACATATCGCTTGCTGATAGCAAAATACGAGCGTATCGTGCAAGATCTATGGCGTTACGTTGTGTCTTGTAACTTGTGTCTAATTAAGATTGACTCTATGAACACATGTACGTCTAGATCCACATGGTGTTCAGACACAAGCAAAGCCTGATTGAGATACACCATTCTCTAGATACTTTACAACGAAAACATATGGATTAAGAATACTGATCAGCGATACGACCTTGATATTTTCCGAACATCATGATATCTTGTCGGCATCATTCAAAACTATTGACCGCCTCTCTCTTGCAGGAAACTAGCCTATGTTTATGTATACTATGATCGTGGTTGATAATATTTTTTAATATGCATTGTATTGCTGCGGAGAGAAGTCTCGGTGCCCAGTAATGTGGTATACGGAGCATTTTATAGCCCAATTCGGAAAGGGTTTTATCTCCCTTGTCCTTGTCCCAATAGTGGCGTGTTGGTGCAGAGAACTTCCGGAAAGTACCAAAGGCCCTCACAATTAGTTTTAGTGAGTAAATATTTTATTTTGCTAGCCTTCTAATGTACACATATACAGGAGCTATCGGTTCATGTCAAAAATATAAACCGAAAAGTTTTTCATACAAATAATCTGGAATAGTTTATCAATTATTTAATAAAAATAATTGCGGGTGCCTTTGGTAAAAGTGAAACCGAGGCAACTAGTTCTCGGAAGCAGCTTTTCATACCTCTAATCATAAAGAGTGGCGATTATTCAAGTGGAGATCAGAAACTTTCCAGAAAGGGCTATTGCTGTAGACAAAAAAAAAGGAGGTGTCTCCCAGTCGTGCTGTGTGCAGAGCATTGTATTGCTGCAGAGTGAAGTCTCGGTGCGTCTCTCAGTAGTGGGGTGTGTAGCGCATTGTATTGCTGCAGAGAGACGTCTCGGTGCCTCTCTCAGCAATTCGGTATATGGAGCAATGTTTTGCTGCAGACAAACAAATGGGAGAGTTTTCCAGATGTGCTGTGTGCAGAGCATTGTATCGCTTCAGAGGGAAGTCTTGCTGCCGTTCTCAGTAATGCGGTATACTGGGCATTGTATTCCTGCGAAGAGAACTCAGGGTGCGTGTCTGAGTAGTGTGGTATATGGAACATTGTATTGCTGCAGACAAAAAAATAGGCGCGTCTCCCAGTAGTACTGTTTGTAGAGCATTGTATTGCTACAGAGAGAGGTCTAGGTGTGTGTGTCTCCCAGTAATAGGGTATATGGAACATTGTATTGCTGCAGACAAAGAATAATAGGTTCGTCCCTCAGTAGTGCTATTTGCAGAGCATTGTATTGCTGCAGAGAGAAGTCTCGGTTCCTTTCTCAGTAATGCAGTATACGGAGCATAGTATTGCTGCAGAGAGAAGTCTCGGTGCCTCTCCAAGTATAGTGTAACAATACAAGCCTCCACACACGTCACTACTGGGAAGCGCACCGAGACGTCTCTCTGGAGCAATACCATGATCCGTATACCGCATTACTGAGAGACGCAACGGGACTACTGTAACAATACAATGCTCTACACACATCACTACTGGGAGACGCACCGATGTATTTGTCTACATCAATACTATACTCCATATACCAAGTTAGTGGGAGACCCACCGACACATCTCTCTGTAGCAATACAATGTTCTAAACACGGTACTACTGGGAGACGCACCGAGTGTTTGATCTGCAGCAATACAATGCTCTACACACGGCAATACTGAGAGACTCACCGAGATTTCTTTCTGCAGCAATATAATGCCCTACACACAGCACTACTTGGAGACTCGCCGAATGTTTTGTCTGCAGTAATGCAATGCTCTGCACACAGCACTACTTGGAGGCGAGCCGAATTGTTTGTCTGCAACAGTACAATGCTTTACACACGGCACTACTGGGAGACGCACAGAGACTTCTTTCTGCAGCAATACAATGCACTACACACGGCACTACTGGGAGACCGAGGTTTCTCTCTGCATGAATGCAACGCTGTATAAAAGTCTGAACTGTTATTTTGTCGAATGTGTAAAGTTCCTGTCAAATGATTATGTTTGCTATATAGATGGTCATGTCATCCAAGTTGCCACACGAACAGGTACAATAAAAGCGTACCTGAGATACAACACCTATCACGAATCGTTAGATTCTTGGTATGTGCTTTAGAATAGGTTAACCAGAAGACTATACTGTGAAGACATGCGGCTCTGTCAGTATGTCGGCCCCTCTTCCCTTATATGTGTTGTAATAGATGCTTTTTAAATGATGCTTGGCAAAAATGAACCTCGGGAGTCCTGTAATTATATTTGATCGTTTGGACATACCAAAATACAATCAAACGGATAAATTAAGTCAAAATGATTTGTGTACTCAGAACATGGAATGCAATAATGATGTCCGAAGAAGGCAATGAGGAGACGAATGATTTATTTACCAAAATAAAGTGGACATTGACAGTTATTGTGCATAGGTTTTATGATGGCAGACTTTTAATCAACACTTCAAAGACTTTGATTTTACCGTAAACACAACAAGACATGTTGGATGAACATATATTGTTGTTCGAGAGTTGTGATCCAGCTTAATCACAGATCCGTGCGCCAGAAGAATGTTATTAACTTGAATTAAATTGAATAAGTCCGAGAAGTATTTGCTTTCAATAAAGCGAGGACTTCGCGATTGGACTGTACTAATTTAAAACAGAATGTTAAGCATTGGCATTGATATGTAAGCTACATATTCATATATATAAATATGGCAGTTTACGAACTGTCAGGCGTGGCTTGGAAGTTGCTTCGACTGCTGGACCGAAAATTACGCTTTGGAAAAAATCTTCTGGGATGCCATTAAGAAAACACAGGGTCTCAGTGACCTGGTTCCCGACTACTGCAATACGAAATGGTCACTGAAATCGTCAAGACTCAACAATATTCGGGTACCATTTGGTTCTGAGATCAGGAATTCAAGATATTTGCATATGACCGTTGTAAATCTTTCGGTATCTTTCGGTTTGTTTCGCGACGATCCGAGTACTTCGCCGGAATTTATTTTCGGAAATATATAATAATTGTAAACCAAATTTAGTTATTGTGTCTACGTAGAATAGCGGCAAAGTTTCCTGACACTAACCTCGGGTAAGAACCAGCCATTTTTTTTATTATCATTATTATTATTTTTTTATTCTGTATTCCTGTTACACTCAACATTCCCAAGGTCCAGGAACGCTGGGGAGTGAGGCTCATTATCTATCAAATGTTAACCACCATATAAGAGGGCAACATGCATATTATGAGTGCATGGCAATAGGATACCCGTATTTTAATTGACACATTTCTAAGGTATTTCAATGATGGACATACTGAAAACAATCGCTGGATGAGCGCAAAGACCTCCGTCGAGCCAACAGGGTCCGTAGCGTAATACATCACTGAATAACATACGGCCGGATGCCAAGCTCAATTTTGCATTTGTTGGACGTTAGCTTCATCAATGGTAATTAATCTGGGATTGAGGGTTCCTCACTAGCATGTCCAGACAGGGATGTGAAAGTCACATTCCCAGCAAATAATTTTTGTTTGATTTGACGTGCTTGAAATATTGGGGTATGGAATAGAGTATATTGATGGAAAACCTGGAAAAGTGCTTGAGACATTAGGTCCCATCCCACCCCCACCTCCCCCTGAGAGGATCCCCTCACCCAAATCGACACGTTAGCGGCAGAAATGAGACACCGTGTGCTTAGTTGTTGTACCAACTTGCTTGTGATTTTGTGCTATAGGCCCAACACATCAACACTTCATATTTTGTATGTGTACAGTATAGCATCATCACTGATGAGAGAATGCTCTTCAAAACACACCTGATTTTACCGACACTTCGTTCTGATCTGTCTCAACATCATATGATGAGGATTCAATGCGCTCGGTATAATTTTGTATACTGGTGTTACAGGTCACCTTCGCCTTCACCTTACTGTATCAATGACCATGGACTTGTACATGTATCACATTCACATTGAATGGTGATGACTGATGAGAATATTGCCCCTATGGAACAAATGACTGAATTCCACGCAGCAAATAAAAAGTTCATGTTAATCATAAACAACATGCAATTATTAATACTATCAAATAATTATGTTTATACCTTGTCGACATCAATATATTACAGGTAATATCATGACTGAATCATGGTAACATATATTCATGGGTATTTTTGTCTACAATAAACTGAAGAAGACCCATGCTGTTTATTATATTATGTTTTAAAACTTCACTTGCTAATCTCGATTATGTTGCTTATTGTGAAAATAAATGAAGTTATGAAATCTAGTATGATTGTTCATTGATCTCAAATTAGAAATATCTTCAGCAGCTAAAGTTAAGTCAATCATAACAATATATAACGCCATGGTATTGTTGTAATATTACCCAGGTATTCTTTGTGTTATTATGTATGCAGTTCATTCTGTATGTATTTTATACATGTACATGTAGCAGAATTGGAATTAAAATTTGAAATGAAGTCTGTTTCTAGAAGGTAAATCATTTTAGACACACATTCAAGTCCTTACCTGGTCAAGGGAGATAATTTTCACTTTTGATGATGTATGTGAAGCATGCAGCAGGACTTCAACTTCCAAGGATATTATCCACACAATCCCATTCTACATGATATTTTTGCCATAGCACCGATAAACTAGGTCCCTTCATTTATGTGTTCTAGATCCAGGAGCTATTGGGAGTTGCAGGCTTTGTAAAAGTTGGATCCAATTATTCTCAGTGAAGCAATGAAATCCGGCATGGTTGTTTTAAGTTAGAATTTGGCATCCTTGGAAATGTCTGACCGATTCACACATGCATCACTCGGCAGGTGGTCATTACATGTGTAATGTTTATTTCCTTAGGAATCAACTGATATCCAATGGGGTGGAGGGCGAGCAAATCACTGGCTCTGAACTAGGTCGTCAGTTAGTGTGTCCTCGAATAGGAACGATCGATACCCATATGAGCGTGGGTGAGATGGGAAAGCATGTTTACGCCGTTTGCTCTTTGTGATACAACTCCAGCCATAAAGTTAGAAAATGTCATATGTATCTTTTAAAATTATTTCCTCGAATGAAACATAACAATCTACATCGAAGAGATGAATCAAATGATTTGAAACTTAATTTCATTGTGTAACAGTGAGAAGAAAATTAATTGTATAAACATTCCAAGCCTCATTGAACACAAGCCGCACCATATTTGATATGAATATAACGCGCGTACATTAGCTCGCTTGGACGTCGCTTAGTTAAATATGGACAGACACGCAAAAATCTCAAAATTTTCAAAAGCCACAAAAATGCCCTCAGCTTGTACAGAGTAAGTAAAAATACTTATGTACAACTTGATGTTTAGAAATGACTGTGTTGAGCGGTTCTATTCCCAACTTCTCTTTTATTCTATGTCATAGAGGACAGGGTTTGGTAGATAATTAAAAACTGTATTAACTCGGCTTCACATTTTAGAGAATGACTTTAATTGAGCCTAAGATGAAAGAGAAATACACTTATAAAAAAATCTATTTAAAAAAATATCTGTATATATGTTTGTATTAATTTCCATAATTTATTGAAAAAAACTATACGTAGACTTCGACCACCGAATATAACACAGGCCAGGCAACTGTGAGAACCAGTGAAAGATACCCATCGAGATGAGCGGATTTGCAGATAAACAACAACAACAAAATTGCACTTTGTGCCTCACGAGGCCCTTCTCCACAACCTCCCCACAGCGCATGCTCCATTTCGCAGGCTCCAATAACATCCCTGCCTCCAATAGCGGAAGATGACCTTTACTACGTTGCTATGACGTATAGGGGAAACCAACGCACCGTTCAGTTTGAATCCGACCAAACGACTCCTTTAGTGTTGCACATGAGCGAACTACTTTTCATATGCTCTGTCCAGATAAACAGGGAAAATTATCTCCAGATAATTCTTTTTAACGCTAGGTCAACGGAGGTATTATGCAGACTTGAAAAGTAATCAAAATTTTCGTTAAACATCTATTTTACTATATATGATGTCACTTCCGGCGATGTGCGCGAAGGCCCCGAATCCGGTCCAAAAATCTGACTGGTGGCTGGGGTGTTATTAGACCCCCAACGAGGTGGTTGCCTTCTCCATAGAGTGCATGCCAGTTATTTTTCCAGACTACAACAACAACAGTTTTTGCCTGTATCACAGTCCGAGCTTCCGATTACCCTTCAACCTTACCCAGACGACGGATAATTTTTGACAGATTGTCTGGCTAGGTTGTTGATCGGATTCACAGATAACGATTGAAGCATGGGAAGATATATTTTTCCAGTCGCTATCTCCCCCCCCCCAACTCAAAAAAAAAAAGAAAAGAAAAAGCCGGGAGAGTTCTTCGGAGTTTTACGTTTTTGACCTCTGACTTTGAATTTGACTTCTCACTTCCGACTCGCATCCTGGTGAATGACACTCGTCCTTTATCTTTTTGCCGATTCAGAGATTCTCGTGGAAGTTTCCAATTATACTATCCGGAATGCGAGTTTTTCTTTCGTGAAAATTTACTTTTTATGAAAGCGCAGGTTTGTCTTCGTCGCATACCGGCCATCTGTACCAGCGCGAAGCTATAAGTACACGCGCGAATTTAGTACCCTCGAATTAAGAGACCCGGTGGAAGCACTGCAAAGGATACACACCTTTTGTGACGTAAGCATTCAATTGTGTCCAGAAACTTTTCAAAATTTCGTCGGGAACCATAGCAATCCCTATTGGAAATCACACGAGTCGTGGGTTCCCCATATGACAATTATTTGGCGGGAGATATCACGTTGCGCTCCTAGACCTCCGTCTGATCGACGGAGGTAAGTACAAACCGGTATATATCTGTTAACTCAGATTCAGTTACATATGAAATACATAGGCTTAGCTGTAACTCTGATAAACCAGGAACACAAAATATGTTGTAACAATGTACATGTATGTAAAATGACTGAAATTATATCGCAGTTGCTATATATTTTACGAATATTTTCAGTTATGAGTTTATACTAGAAGATTTTGGGTTTTCTGTAAAACATCAATATTTTGCTTCAAGTATATAGACTTCAAACCTTTGCTACTTGCCGATTGTCTCATTTGTCAGCCTTGTATGTTTGGATCAATGCATGCGGGAGAATCTTTTTGCATGTTGCTTGATTGAACCCCTGCTAAATATATATATTTTCAGAAAGCGCAAACTTTATTTAATCTGTCCTTCAAAATATCTACTCGCGTGTGTCTAAAATCAAACAAGACCAGGCGAGAAAATAAAATAAACAACCACAAAACTTGATTTCCGCAACATTTACCATGCGTCAATGTCCCAAGAGAATGATAGTTTTCACAAAAAATCTCACCACGATTTGCCCATTTCAACCGGACAATCGCGCTAAAATACAAGTGCATCATTCCTATGGGTTTTGAACTGACATATAAATCCGGGAAACCCTTTATTTCCATGGTAAACACAACACAATAATGATGTGAGCTCTTCGGCATCTCCATAGCCTGGTCTGATTCGAATATCGTCATACTCCGTCCCAAAGATGGCGATAAAAACAACAACGTCTGATGAATAGAAATACAACTCTGAAAACCAACCATAGTAAACAGTTGTTCTTGTATGTCATATGAACAAATCTATAACACTTGTGTCAATAACATCGAGCTAACCAGTGCAATAATTACAAGATTTACCACGGTTATGTGAAATGTACATGTATCAAGTGCAGGTGTTCATTGGAAGATTCCATTTCGCAAATCGGATGAGGAAAAGCTCGTCTGCTTTCACACAAGTAACAATGGAATAAAACAAACAAATAAATTACAAGATGAAATTTTCTTCTCAACCTTAACTGCTGTTTCCATCGAGAAATTGATTAACAAAGCGACACAAATAGGCATAGATCCACGTAATTCCCCAACAGCTGACTCAGCTGACAAAATCACTCCCCATTTCAGAGACAACATAAACTCGTCCACTGACATTGGCACTATGCCAACCGAAATCGGAGCATCGTCCCATTATCAAAAAAGGGAAGAAAGGTTGTCAAAGTTTAAATATGTTTTCAACCTTTCATTGTAATCTTTGTCGCTAATCAATTTGAGTAGTGCAATAGAATAGAAATAATGTTTTCATACGCGTGCTAAATAGGCATTTTAAGCACGGTTAGTGTGGACAAGTTTATATTTTAGGGCAAGGGCGAAGTCAAATAACGATTTAGCATGCCTATGAAAACATTATTTCTTAAATTGTTACCATTGACGCGCGAATTATTCGTGGACAACGACGGCTTCTGATGCGGCAGTTTTGGTATAGTATGAGCGGTAGTTATGGATGTACATTCATTTTAATGAGATGAAATATATTTGACGATAAGAAACATACACGACTGAAATCATCTATTCTCTCTCAAGATTAATATGTTTTGTCTTGTTTTATACCTGTTTGAATGTGATTGAACTAGTAAATTGAACGGTGTGTTTCTCCCTCTTGGCTTGCTATTTAAGAATTCAAGTCGTCTTGTGCCCCAGTGTTGTGATTACCTAAATAACCTACGTAAGTTGAATTAGTCTGTGGACTGTCGAGTGATGCTCTATTTAAGATACAGGACAAGTTGAATTCCGAACGGTTAAATTATATTTGCAAGCACTCTGACATCGGTGAGTTCTTGGCATCAAGGTATGAAAGGAGTTTATCAAATGTCAGTGTTCAATTTTAACTTTCCTTCTTTCGACAGTGTCCCTGCTGTGTTGAGAAAATTATGTTATACTACAACGTAGTTGCGTGTAAAGTCGACCTTGGCGATGGCGACCATGATTTGAATAATTTAGTTACGGTCGAAATCTAGCCAAAACAGTTCCCGTGGTTGATACCTCGTTCGTTAAACTTCTGGTTCAGGCCTAGTGTATAAATTATCCTCCTGATGCTCCTTACCGGTTATTTTCTGGAAGATTGCTTCTCCTTCAAGCTTGTCGCCTTTCTTAACATTTCAAACGCTGATGATTAGCTGTACACGAGCCGTTTTAACAGCGACCCCACCTCCCCGATATAACGGTAAACGCCATGTTAGTAGTAGGAATCTCTGAAATTCGTTATCAAAAATGGTCAAAAATGATGTGATGGAGACGTCACTGCCGGTCACGTGACTTCCGGAAACTTGATGGTCCCCAAAGTCGTCATCGCTCCACACCGGGACATTGCACGGGGGTTTTCCTGGGAAAACTTCTGTTTTGCAGGCCATCGCCCTATTTGTCTGCGTAAATTTTTCTGGGAATTTTCTGGGAAAGTCCTGTTCTATTTATAGATCACTGGGGATTAGTAGAGAAAGGGGAGTTTCGGAGGTGCAATGGAGTGCGTTTGGCGGAGATGAGGGCCTTTTTTCCATCCGGCTACCTGGTAGACTTACCTGTGTGTGCGTGTATGGATGCGGAGGAGGAGGAGGAATGGGGTTAGTTGAGTGAGTGAGAGAGTGAGTGAGTGTCGCGGTGTGTGGTGGTGTGTGGTGGTGATGGTGGTGGTGGTGGATGTGTTGTGGTGGCGGTGTTAGTGGTGATGGCGTCGCTGAGCGCCCGTCTTAACGCAGTGACGCTCTAACGCCCTAACGTTTTCTATTCCTAGTCCCATAATGTCTTATCGCCATAATGCAGACAGTGGAGAGAAAGAAATAGCAACACGTTTCATATAGTCTATTCGCCCCTCTATCACATCACACCCAAGCTGGTGAATGTTTAGAATTCTCGTAGGCTTCATTCAGAAACCACATTTCATGTTGTATATCATATTCGTTCTTGTCTGTTATTTTTATTCCCGGCTGTTCTTGTCCAATCAGAAGCCGCCATTTGGAGGTATCCCTAATCATCTGAACGTCAGCTGTGCACGTCTTTGAAGTACGCTTGCTTTTATGAACGTACCACAGTAACGTCCGCCATAACCAAGCTTAACGATTCAACGCCATGGTGATTTAGACCGGAAACTGTGAAGAGTCTAAATATCCCATTGAATTGACACGAAATCATCGGAAGGCAGTGACGCTCGTCAACGCCTTAACTCCCTAATTTAAAGCCTTAACGCCCTATCAACGCCATAACGTCTCGTCTCATCTTAACGCTTTATCTGCCTCGAGCAGCAGAACACGGCCAGGGCGCGTTACCAGGGCGTTGACGCATTAAGCTAGGCGTTGGCGGGCGTTACTGTGTTACGTTTATAAAAGCAAGCGTATTCCAAAGACGTGCACAGCTGACGTTCAGATGATTAGGGTTACTTCTAACGGGCAAAAGCGAACATGGCCGAATATGACCTATAACATGAAATGGTGGTTTCTGATTGGACAAGAGCCTACGAGAATTGTAAACACATCCAGCGCGGCTATAAGTATAAAAGCGGATGCGACATGAGAACATTTCTTACCGCAATAGACCTCTACAAGCCCTAAAAAGCGCGTGTGTTGCTGCTGTGACGTCATAAAACCGCACGACTTATGTCCGACAACGGCAAAAAATCGCTCCAGAACCGATTCCAATAATAGACATCGAATTGCCGGATAGTCTTATCGCACTGTCGTAATCGTTACGCATTCATGTGTACGGACCATTTCATTTTCCTACGATCGATTTTTTTGCCGTTGCCGTATTGTCGTTGCCGCATTGTCGTTATCGGTTAATCGTATACATGTGTACGTAGCTTAACTGATATTGTTTTCCCGAGAAGAGGCGTGCAGCCATACTGCATAATTCACTATCAATAGTTGTTTGCAACAGTCCAACATACGTACACATTAATGATATATGTCACAATATAACACTGTCAATTCATCTCCGAAACTGGCCTGAGAATTGAGTACTGGGTCTGGAGTTTTGCCACAAGGACTGAGAGATGAGCCAAGTGCCGAGAGACGCGGACAGCGATGTACTGAGGTTGCCGAGAGTATATCTGACGTCGGGGACGTCACAGGGAGAACGGCCTCGGTCAGGCCGTATATTAGCCTTGTACCTTGCAGAGTTAGGGAGGCGGTTATTAGCATCAGGGGTGGGCATTAAGATAGAAAAACAAATTATGCCTGGGTCTACTTCGCAGATGATATTCTGCTACTAGCAGAAAAGAGAAAGGGGCTACAGATTCTACTTGACATAGCAGGAATATTTGGTTTTGAACGTAAGATCTTGTATAGTCCCATAAAGAGTGCTGTTATGGTAAGTGGACAAGTTAAATATGATAATACTAAGTGAAAATTAGGAAAAATTGATGTGAAGGAAGGCGAAGAATATGATATGGAGATAGGAGAGGTGGACGAATCCAAGTATTTGGGAGTTAAAGTGAGGACGAAGGGAAGTATTTTTGTCAGCCAAAGACAGTCAATGGTCAGAAAGGCTAAACAAATGCTCGGATTGATCAAGTCTATAAGTAGCAACTCCTGTAATCGTAGTATGTGTGCTAGGATACTTTGGGAGAGAGTAGCTATCCACAGGATTTTATATGCAGTGAAAATTGTAGAGCTTGATAGGCAAACGGTAGAGGCCCTAAATTTGGTGAAGCTCCAGGTGGGCAGATGGATCTTAGGGGTAAACAGGCTGACAGCAACGGAAGCTATTTATGGGGAGCTTGGATGGACAAGGATGGAGGAGAAAGTTAGCAGATTGAAGCTAAAATATTATGGACGACTTAGTTTATTGGATGAGGACAGATGGGCTAAGATAGTGTGGGAGGAAGGAATCAGAATAAACAAACGCACAGGATGGTTTGAGGAACTAGATATAATAAGATGACGGCATGATATTGATTTATCAATGATAGAAAATGGGAGTAAGCAGTGGAAAAAGAAGTATTCCTGAACATTCAGGATGGATGGGAGGACAGCTGGAGGGAAGGTGTGAATAGTAAGATCTCACTCCAGGTGTATGGGAACAAAGAATTTCCCAAGCGTGAGAATTATGTTGAATTTTCTTGGTCACTGGCAACTCGAAGTAGACTGAAGAGGGACTTGGAAGAAAAGAAGTGTAGAACTTGTGGAGAAGTGGAAGATTGTAAACACATAATACTAAAATGTGTCAGATTTAACGCAGAAAGAGTGATGCTGAAAAAGAAGTTATTCAAAAAGAGTATTATGAATGGGATACAGTGGCAGAAAGTGAGCTGGGATGACGGGGACAATACATGTCTAACTGAGGTACTTGGATTAGGTACACACCCATTGAATAGACAGGAGAGTGGTCTCATTAATGATTTTATTAGGGATGTTTGGGAAGTACGAAAAGAGTTGGACTAGGCGAATCAGGTATATACGGGTCAGGGGAAATGGCAAGATTATTCAAATAGAATCAGAGATGATGGGGGGAAGTAAGCAGTACGGATTATTTACCAAGGGAACATACATGTACGTAGGCTGGAGTCTGGGAATGCTGGATGATGGAAGCTATGGCATTGGATTATATTATCCTGCGGGAATGGGCACAAGGGGATATACGGGCATATTTGATCGCGTAATGGGGAATTACTGATGGCTATGCGTCATTGGTATGAGGGGGCGGTGTGGGGGAACGGGTTGCACGGCATACTCTGTATGACCAGTGCCCATTATAATACGATGGAGTGCCCAATCAAACCAACCAACCAACCATATTACAGCCGTTTCCAGGGACGAATAACAACGCTTACATTCAACCAGACCGTGTACCAAGATTTTTGAAGACGAGAAGATCCTTACAGCCCGAATATCCAAGAAGACCGGAGGGAACCGTGAGACGCCGGACTAGAGAGCGACGGTAGTCAGTCTTGCAGAGACTGTGGCCGCGACCAGGCCCATATGCGAGTATATATGTTTCTATTGCATTGGCATTAAACGTAAAAGTAAGTATAATTTGTATCGTAACTTGTAGACTAGGGATCTCCCTATACAGGATTTGTACGTGCTACCTAGAGCCTGTATTTGATTATTATATTCTCAGAATACATATTGTTGTTTTATTATTGTATATCTTGCTTTGTCATCTCTACCTCCTCCATCCAGACAAGGTGACAAGTTGAATCGAACTCCCTCGTTGGCCGAGATTAGTATTGTATAATAGTACAGTTGTATAATCGTACAAATGAAAAATATATCCCAGCAATTGGAAAACCAGAAATCAAGATATGAAACTAAGTGGCCTTTCAACGCGAAAACACGAAAAGTCAATTTGTTTCTGGACGTCCTGTGAGGACAATGGCGTCAAGCTTTGAAGATAGAAACTCGTGATAAACGAAAATAGCTGTCAGAAACATCTTGATTATATCTACTGGATGGAAAACACCCAAGGGCAAGAAGAGAAGATAGGGAAGTCAAAATAGATGGAAATCTTTATCATCATAATTGGCAGCTGCTCTGACCCAACAGGGAAAAGAGAACACCAAGTTACAATTAGAATCAATTGAATCAGCTTATGCACTTAAGTAGTGACTCATTGTGTGCAAAAGTATAATGATTTCAGGGAGTGTTTTGTATTACGAACGTACCTAAATCGATCTAAAATATTATACTTGTATGGCTAGCACAGCCTTAATAACATAGTTTGGTGGAAAGTGTTTAATTGTGCAAAATACGCGCACATCAGCAATAATATTTGTTTATACTGGCTTCACACAAACACATTTTTATATAATTCTTGTGTTTGAGGAATTTAATATCCATCGCCTCTTTTTGGATGTACTTTTTTATAGTTTTTTTTTAGATTTTCACAATTGACAATGTATACATGTATTGCGATGGGTCGGATTTACTTACTATGTGAATATTATAATAACATTGACAATATATCCACTTGACTTTTCTTGGTTTTTTTTCTTTTCGACTAATGGTTAAATAATTACCCCTCGTGGATCGTATCGGAACAAATTCCATTCGGATGGAATGCCGTGTGTTTTTGAGAGATAGCTGGCTCTCGGTTTTAAACGGACATTGTGTCTCGTTTTTGTCATTCTTTTCCGCCCAGTGCAGGAACTATTTTCTCCTATACCATCATCATGTAGTTTTTTCCATTACAAATTCCAGATATTTATAATAGCCCATATATATGACTTTTTTATGGTGATGAGGAAATATCAGCCAGATTGTTTGGTATAACCTGCCTTCTGTATGGCGTGAGGAAATGATTAGTCACAATAATTGTATTACACATGTGGAATTGATCCGAGTGAGCAAATCATTAATACAAATATGGCAGTTATATCAAGATAAATAAGCAGTACAAAACCAAATTGTCTTCTCTTAGTTATGCGAGTGTGTCTGACGCGTGTCAATGCTTATACACATGACCACATTTTTATAGTTTCCTCCCCAATGGCGTTTGATCTCTCCAACACGTTATTAATGTACGCGCACCCGGCCGTTCTGCTTTGCCGACGTGCAAATTCGCCCTAACTTGGTCAGATTCGATTTTACACCTTCGACCCGTTTTTTCTTTAATGCATTCTTGTATATTGTCTTGTCATATCGGTTCTCTGCCAATGTAATTGTCGTAATGGCCTACTCAATTTCTTATCGCTATATATCTATCAGTTTCATGTCGTTTCAGGCCAAACCAAACTATATTCTTGGTTCCGGAATTTTCTCCTTCATTCAGTTGTACTCGTTGTGCTCATGTATTTTTTTTTTCACAACGATTTTTATCACCATAGTCTGATTGATTATAATCCGCCATCAACGTACCAGTCTACCAGTCGACACCACGAGGGACTGGCAGGTTTCCCTTCCTGAAATCTCACCCGATGGGCAATTTCCACACCTGAAATCGCTTCCACAAGGGCGATCTTCATACCTGAGATTGGCCCCACCTGACGTCATTCCAAGTTCGACGATGGTGCCTTCTTCGATCTACAGCGCCACATCCAGGTGGCTATATTTCAACGTACGGTGGTAGGGTACACCGACCAGAGACAGATCCCTACTATCCGTGTTACGTATACTCTTATCTTCTAATGACAGATTCCTAATCCTGGTATTTCACTCAGAGCAGTGAAACTTGTAGCTGTATTCTCACCTAATCTTGCCTAGCGAATCAGGTGTTTTCCAACCCGATTCTTGCCTTCATGCCCTCCATTTTTGGTTACGATTATGTACCTTTCTTTCTGGCGCGTAACTATGATATCATGCAGTTAGATGGGACCCAAATTCGTCGCCCCGAGGTATATTGTACAATAGTACAATTGTATAATCGTACAAATGAAAAATATATCCTAGCAATTGGATAAAACAGAAATCAAGATATGAAACTAAGTGGCCTTTCAACAAATGGTAACTGTATACCCGTAAAGTCAATTTGTCTCTAGACGTCCTGTGAGGACAATAGCGACAAACTTTGAAGATGGAAACTCGTGAGTAGTAAGGAAAGGCTATTACAGCGCAACTTGACCTACTTTTTTGTTCCCCCCGGGGGAGGATTGAGGAGGAACTTTTCGGGGGATTCCCCAGTGGGGGTTTCCCAATGACGATCACGTGATCAAGGCATGTCTAGACTTGTTCTGGGTTGTACAGTTCTGCCATACGGAGGATGGGTACTAGTATTTCAAATAAATTAATTAAATTAATTAATTAATTTTAATTAATTAATTGTAAAATGGCGGTGTTTTTAGACGGCGCAAGGGAGCAAACGAGGCGGTGGGGACGTCACGGGGAGAAAAAACCCTCACAAAACCTCTAAGCCATATAATAGTAATAAACATAATCTATAGGTGTTGTACCATGTTAATAGGATCAGTCTAGCATCTGTACCACCCTAGGGTCGAGTGTTTATTGTCCCGTGTATCTCCGCAAGAAAACAACAAAGAAAATAGCGGCTCCAGGATGGTGCGGGGACGCCCTTTCCCCATCACGGCGTCGACCGTAGCGCCATCTGCACACATTGACGCAAGGGAGACGACTCGTGTGGCCTAAGGATGTGGAAATAGCCGTGTTGGAGCTAGGGGAGCCACTAATGGACCAATGGGGACGAGTGAGGTATCCAAGTGAAGCTTAGGTGAAGGGGCATCTAATGGGCTGGGTGTGGGATTGAAATATCGCCATTCTGCGCATGCGCGGTGGCCGAAGGGTATGAAAATAGCCGTTTTGGAGCTAGCGAAGCCAATAATGATCCAATGGGGTCGAGTGAGGTATCAAAGTGAAGCTTATGTGAAGGGGCATCTGACTGGACTAGCGGCTTGGGCGTTGTCACCATTCTGCGCATGCGCGGTGGCCGAAGGGTATGGAAATAGCCATGTTGGGAGCTAGCGAAGCCAATAATGGTGCAATGGGATCGACTGAGGTATCAAAGTGAAGCTTAGGTGAAGGGGCATCTGACTGGACTAGCGGCTTGGGCGTTGTCACCATTCTGCGCATGCGCGGTGGCCCAAGGGTATGGAAATAGCCGTGTTGGGAGCTAGGGAGTTACTACTGGTCCAATGGGATCGAGTGAGGTATCAAAGTGAAGCTTAGGTGAAGGGGCATCTGACTGGACTAGCGGATTTGAAATAGCGTCATTCTGCGCATGCGCGGTGGCCCAAGGGTATGGGAATAGCCGTGTTGGGAGCTAGGGGAGTTACTACTGGTCCAATGGGATTGAGTGAGGTATTAAAGTGAAGCCTAGGTGAAGGGGCATCTGACTGGACTAGCGGATTTGAAATAGCGTCATTCTGCGCATGCGCGGTGGCCGAAGGGTATGGAAATAGCCGTGTTGGAGCTAGGGGAGCCACTAATGGACCAATGGGGTCGAGTGAGGTATCAAAGTGAAGCTTAGGTGAAGGGGCATCTAATGGGCTGGGTGTTGGGATTGAAATATCGGCATTCTGCGCATGCGCGCTGGCCCAAGGGTATGAAAATAGACGTTTTGAGAGTTAGGGGAGCCCCTGATGGTCCAATGGGATCGAGTGAGGTATTAAAGTGAAGCATTCGTGAAGGGGCATCTGATGGGTTGGGTGTGCGGTAGGAATATCATTCTGCGCATGCGCAGACGCAATGCGGAGCTCTCGTCCAATCAGAAGCGAGTATTTCAAATTCGTCACAGAGCTGTCAGCCAATCAGAAGCGAGTATTTTGACCCGGTGCATTATGGGCCATATCCAAGATGGCGGCACGTATGTTCAAGATGGCGGCACATCCGGTGTCGAAAACTGGCCATTTCGTCGGGATGTGGTCACCTAGTGTCGAAAACTGGACCTTGTATGGGTCCTGCTAGACGTTTTGGAGCTAGGGGAGCCCTAATGGGTCGATGGAGTTGTATGAGGTATCAAAGTGAAGTATATTTCAAGCATGGGTGGGTGCATGTAAAATTTTTCCTTAAAAAATACGGAACACGAACTTTATCCTAAATTACGCGAAAATGCCTATATGGGGTATGGGGAGTATAGGACCATCCTGGGAAACCTACTTCTCGACATTTGCGGTATAGGTTGTGAGGTCTCGTTTTCTTAGTCTCGTCATGCAGAACATGATAGGAAGTGTCGCGAAGCGAATCGTTGAAATTTTTGAAAAAGTACGATATAGCCCCATATAGGCCCATACTGGGGTATAGGATCAATGTTTGTCCCCCTGGGAAACGTACTTCTATACCTTTGCGGTAGGGTTGTGGGGTCTCGTTTTACTCGTCTCGTCATTTAGAACATGATACGAAGTGTCCCCGTGCGAATCGGTGAAATTTTTGAAAAAAGTCACCGAGCCCCATATAGTCCCATACTGGGGTATAGGTTCAATGTTTATCCCCCTGGGAAACGTACTTCTATACATTTGCGGTAGGGTTGTGGGGTCTCGTTTTACTCGTCTCGCCATTTAGAACACGATAGGAAGTGTTGCGGAGCGAATCGGTGAAATTTTTGAAAAAAGTCACCGAGGCCTGGGTAGGCCCATAGGCCTATACTGCATGGCTATGGGTGTATAGGCCCATACGGGGTGGACATGTTGGAGTCATTGAGTCCCTAATGGTCCAATGGGGTCAGTGAGGTCTTATTTTGAAGCTCTCGTGGAGGAGCACTTGACTACACTAATGGTTCGTCCGTGTTCAATAGTCTGCGCATGCGCAGTCTGGCCGTAGTAGAAAACAGGCATTTTTGGGTGCTATGTAGGGGTGTGTTTGGGTTAGAGATGAGCTAATCACGGTTCGAATGGGTCGTGTGAGGTGTCAAAGTGAAGCTTGTGTGGGGTAGAGTCAGAATGGTGTGTTTTTGAATGCATGTCGCGTTAATCTGCGCATGCGCAGTTGGTTGTAGTAAGTAAAGTGGCCATTTTAGGGCAGTGAAGGAAGGTATTTGGGGTCGAGATGGGCTATTCAGGGTTCGAATGCGTCCCGGAAGGTGTCATCTTGTAGTTCTCGGGGTGTACATTCCGATTTGAGGGATGTCCGCGTCACCTGTGACGTCATCGGTGACGTCATCGGTACGAGTAGTAGCGAAAGTGGACATTTTCGGGCAGTACATGAAGGTATTTGGGGTCGAGATGGGCTATTCACGGTTCGAATGCGTCCTGGAAGGTGTCATCTTGTAGTTCTCGGGGTGTGCATTCCGATTTGAGGGATATCCGCGTCATCTGTGACGTCATCGGTGACGTCATCGGTACGAGTAGTAGCGAAAGTGGACATTTTCGGGCAGTACATGAAGGTATTTGGGGTCGAGATGGGCTATTCTCGGTTCGAATGCGTCCTGGAAGGTGTCATCTTGTAGTTCTCGGAGTGTACATTCCGATTTGAGGGATGTTCGCGTCATCTGTGACGTCATCGGTGACGTCATCGGTACGAGTAGTAGCGAAAGTGGACATTTTGTGGGTGCGTGGGGGTGAGTTTGGTGTAGAGAGGGACTATCCTTAGTCCGAATGCGTCATGTGAGGTGTCATTTTGTAGCTCTCGAGGTGTACATTCCGAGTTGAGGCATGTCCGAAGCATCTGTGACGTCATTGTTGACGTCATCAGCAGGAGTAGTAGCGAAAGTGGACATTTTGGGGCAGTGAAGAAAGGTATTCGGAGTAGAGATGAACCATCCTTGGTCCGAATGCGTCCTGAGAGGTGCCATGTTGTAGCTCTCGGGGTGTACCTTCCGAGTTCAGGGATATCCACAGCATCTGTGACGTCATGGGTGACGTCATCAGTACGAGTAGTAGCGAAAGTGGGCATTTTTTAGCAGTGAAGGATGTTATTTGGTGTAGAGATGGACCATCCGTGGTGCGAATGCGTCGTGTGAGGTGTCATCTTGTAGCAACGCCCACCAGCGCCATTCTTAATGCTTCAACGCCCTGGTGAAATAGCTCAGAAGCTCTGATATTCCATGGAATTGTCACTAATTCTTCGAAATGCAGTGACGACCTCGACGTCCGTCGTTACGCGTTAACACTCTAACATAACACTATGATATAGACCGGAGAGAGAACAACAACAACAGCAACAACAACAAGGATGACACATGAGAGAGCAACAACAACAAGAAGTTTTTTTCATATAGTTTATTCTCCCCAATGTTACATCATACCCACGCTGGGGGAGCCGCGTTGGGTATATTTACAATTCAAGAAGATTCTTGTCCGATCAGAGGCCACCATTTGCATGTTTTATATTCGTTCCTGTCCGTTAGATGTATTTTTGTCCAATTAGAAGTCTCCATTTCAGAAAGTTCCATCTTCGGCCATGTTCGCTCTGAACCGTTTATTCTAATCACCGTCGGTCAGGCCAGGATAACGTTGAGGCAACATATCCTCAGATAGTTGTTTGCGCATTCTGAGAATCTATCAGTGTATGGGTGAATACTTTCATCCGATGGGTTGATTGGTCGTCTTGGTCACGAAGAACGTAACATTGGTTACCCTCTTTACCACGCATTGTGTGTTGGGGCGTTGTTGTTGGGCCCATCTCAAGGCATCCAATTGTTCCACTTGGGCCAGCATCATCTCTAGCGACGCCCGGTGAATGATGGTAAACGGCAGGTCAAACACAAGGTTGTTGGCACTGGGGTAACAATACCGTAACTGGTCCGTCTTTTTGTGACGTAAGATGTACCCGAAAGCGACATTCAATTTGAAGGCCGTTGCTTGGTCATTGAAGATGGCTTCCACGCAGCTGCGTAAACGGGTGAGTTTGGTCAGTGGGAAATTGTAGATATCTTCAATAGGGCGATGTTTGTGGAAACAGTACCGTGTCATGGACCAATGGCCCCGGTCGTCGTCACTCACTGGATGGTTGTCCTGTAAGAGATCGCTGGGAACATTTATGGGCTCGACCATAAAATGTTCGATGTTGTCAGGCGAATGACTGGGAGCAGTAATGCTGGGGTCCGGCTGGATATCCAGGCTCTTCTGAACTGTGGGTATAGACGGGCTCTCCTTCATCGCATCACCAGTGGCATTCGTCTCCCCGGGCTCATCTTCACTAGGTCTGACCTTCCGCGGCTCCTCCTCAGTAGGAAGTTGTCGCACATGCCATGGTACCGGGGCATGAATCAACCGTTGGTGTCGCAGCAACTGACTGCGTCGTTTGAAGAGTTGACCACAACCGTTACATTGTTCCGTCGCGCCCTCGTGGAATGAGCGTTCGTGGCGCAGTAAATGATCCTCCCGATTGAATGACCGTGTGCAGGTTGTACAAGTATACCGAGCATTGTTTTGTGTGGAAGCCTCGTGGCGTCGTAAATTATCTAGACGAGTAAACAGCTTCTGGCAAGTTGTGCAAGTGAACATCTTGGTGGTTGACAGAGTGTCTGATGAAACAGCCAGGCCGCTTCCCTTTTATAGCACGCTAGCTGGTGATCTATTTTTAGCACACTCAGTTCAACTATCCCCAAGTCGAGGGCCGAGCCGTGACATCTTCGGTAACCCCCGTGTCTCTTCGGTCATCTTCGTAACATAGAGTATGTAATATACATATAGAGTATATAGAGTATGTACGGCATGTTATGGTATTCATCAGTGCATGAGTGACGCATTCAGCTGATGGGGGTGGTCGGTCAGCTTGGTAACGAAAAACGTAACATTGGTCACACTCTCCACTGTCCACTTGGTGTTGGGGCGTTGTTGTTGGGCCCATTCCAAGGGATCCACAGTATCGAGTTTCTCCAGCATCTCCTCTAGCGACGCCCGGTTAATGATGGTAAACGGTTCGTCAAATACCCGGATGTTACTGCTCGGGTAAAAATATCGGGCTGCTTGGTCTGTGTCATTATGCTGCAGCACATAACCAAACGCCAGATTCAACTTGAAGGCCGTAGTTTGATCGTTGAAGATGGCTTTCACGTAGCTGTGTAGGCGGGTGAGGTTGGTCAGTCGGAAATTGTAGATATCTTGAATGGGGCGATGACGGTAGAAACAGTGCCGGATCATGTGCCAATGGCGCCGTTAGATGTCACTCATTGGATGGTGTTCGTGTAACAGATCGCTAGGAACATGTATGGGTTCGTCCACGAAGTGTACTTTGCCCCGGAGCTCCGGAGCTCCGAGTTCTCTTGTAGCAACGCCCGTCAACGCCCGGTGGTGGCGTCGGAGCTCCGGAGCTCCAAGAGCTCCGCGAGCTCGGAGCTCTTGCATATAAACACACACATGCATCTGTGTGTTTGTACACCAGGTCATTGAGTGCACTTGACCTGCATCCTTTTCATGTTGTAGGATCATGTTTAGACATGTTGGGGTATGACGTCACTTTCGATGTGAATTGAAGGAAAGGAGATGGTACTGACCTGTTTGTGGGGGTTCGTTTGACTGTGCTAAAAATAGGTCACCAGCTAGCGTGCTGTAAAAGGGAAGTGGCCTGGTCGTTTCATCAGACACTCTGTCAACCACCAAGATGTTCACTTGTACTACGTGCTCGAAAGCATTCACTCGTCTGCACGACTTGCGCCGCCATGAGGCTACCAAGCACGAAGGAACCGCCCGGCATAGCTGTACGATATGTACACTGTCGTTTCAGCGCCCAGATCATTTACAGCGCCACACACGTGCACGCCATGAAGTACCCAAGCGTCCATGCGAAGAATGTGGTCGGATTTTCAAACTGACCAGTCAGTTGCTGCGACACCAACGCACACGACACCCTGTTCTGCAGTCACGTCTGCAGGTAGAAGAGTCCGTAGGCACCAGTATCGAGAAAGCGGGAACTCCCACCCATCGCACGAGGGTTGAAGATGATGATGTCGCCCTAATTCAACATTCAAATTCCGACGACAAGACATTGGGCCAGATTTTGCACGACGAGGAGAGCAAAGTACACTTCGTGGACGAACCCATACATGTTCCTAGCGATCTGTTACACGAACACCATCCAGTGAGTGACATCTATCGGCGCCATTGGCACATGATCCGGCACTGTTTCTACCGTCATCGCCCCATTCAAGATATCTACAATTTCCGACTGACCAACCTCACCCGCCTACACAGCTACGTGAAAGCCATCTTCAACGATCAAACTACGGCCTTCAAGTTGAATCTGGCGTTTGGTTATGTGCTGCAGCATAAGGACACAGACCAAGCAGCCCGATATTTTTACCCGAGCAGTAACATCCGGGTATTTGACGAACCGTTTACCATCATTAACCGGGCGTCGCTAGAGGAGATGCTGGAGAAACTCGACACTGTGGATCCCTTGGAATGGGCCCAACAACAACGCCCCAACACCAAGTGGACAGTGGAGAGTGTGACCAATGTTACGTTTTTCGTTACCAAGCTGACCGACCACCCCCATCAGCTGAATGCGTCACTCATGCACTGATGAATACCATAACATGCCGTACATACTCTATATGTCTACATGTTGATCGTTGACGTTACGGAGATGACCGAAGAGACACGGAGGTTACCGAAGATGTCACGGCTCGGCCCTCGACTTGGGGATAGTTGAACTGAGTGTGCTAAAAATAGATCACCAGCTAGCGTGCTATAAAAGGGAAGCGGCCTGGCTGTTTCATCAGACACTCTGTCAACCACCAAGATGTTCACTTGCACAACTTGCCAGAAGCTGTTTACTCGTCTAGATAATTTACGACGCCACGAGGCTTCCACACACAACAATGCTCGGTATACTTGTACAACCTGCACACGGTCATTCAATCGGGAGGATCATTTACTGCGCCACGAACGCTCATTCCACGAGGGCGCGACGGAACAATGTAACGGTTGTGGTCAACTCTTCAAACGACGCAGTCAGTTGCTGCGACACCAACGGTTGATTCATGCCCCGGTACCATGGCATGTGCGACAACTTCCTACTGAAGAGGAGCCGCGGAAGGTCAGACCTAGTGAAGATGAGCCCGGGGAGACGAATGCCACTGGTGATGCGATGAAGGAGAGCCCGTCTATACCCACAGTTCAGAAGAGCCTGGATATCCAGCCGGACCCCAGCATTACTGCTCCCAGTCATTCGCCTGACAACATCGAACATTTTATGGTCGAGCCCATAAATGTTCCCAGCGATCTCTTACAGGACAACCATCCAGTGAGTGACGACGACCGGGGCCATTGGTCCATGACACGGTACTGTTTCCACAAACATCGCCCTATTGAAGATATCTACAATTTCCCACTGACCAAACTCACCCGTTTACGCAGCTGCGTGGAAGCCATCTTCAATGACCAAGCAACGGCCTTCAAATTGAATGTCGCTTTCGGGTACATCTTACGTCACAAAAAGACGGACCAGTTACGGTATTGTTACCCCAGTGCCAACAACCTTGTGTTTGACCTGCCGTTTACCATCATTCACCGGGCGTCGCTAGAGATGATGCTGGCCCAAGTGGAACAATTGGATGCCTTGAGATGGGCCCAACAACAACGCCCCAACACACAATGCGTGGTAAAGAGGGTAACCAATGTTACGTTCTTCGTGACCAAGACGACCAATCAACCCATCGGATGAAAGTATTCACCCATGCACTGATAGATTCTCAGAATGCGCAAACAACTATCTGAGGATATGTTGCCTCAACGTTATCCTGGCCTGACCGACGGTGATTAGAATAAACGGTTCAGAGCGAACATGGCCGAAGATGGAACTTTCTGAAATGGAGACTTCTAATTGGACAAGAATACATCTAACGGACAGGAACGAATATAAAACATGCAAATGGTGGCCTCTGATCGGACAAGAATCTTCTTGAATTGTAAATATACCCAACGCGGCTCCCCCAGCGTGGGTATGATGTAACATTGGGGAGAATAAACTATATGAAAAAAACTTCTTGTTGTTGTTGTTGTTCTCTCATGTGTCATCCTTGTTGTTGTTGCTGTTGTTGTTGTTCTCTCTCCGGTCTATATCATAGTGTTATGTTAGAGTGTTAACGCGTAACGACGGACGTCGAGGTCGTCACTGCATTTCGAAGAATTAGTGACAATTCCATGGAACATCAGAGCTTCTGAGCTATTTCACCAGGGCGTTGAAGCATTAAGAATGGCGTTGGTGGGCGTTGCTACAAGATGACACCTCACACGACGCATTCGCACCACGGATGGTCCATCTCTACACCAAATAACATCCTTCACTGCTAATAAAATGCCCACTTTCGCTACTACTCGTACTGATGACGTCACCCATGACGTCACAGATGCTGTGGATATCCCTGAACTCGGAATGTACACCCCGAGAGCTACAACATGGCACCTCTCAGGACGCATTCGGACCAAGGATGGTTCATCTCTACTCCGAATACCTTTCTTCACTGCCCCAAAATGTCCACTTTCGCTACTACTCCTACTGATGACGTCAACAATGACGTCACAGATGCTTCGGACATGCCTCAACTCGGAATGTACACCTCGAGAGCTACAAAATGACACCTCACACGACGCATTCGGACTAAGGATAGTCCCTCTCTACACCAAACTCACCCCCACGCACCCACAAAATGTCCACTTTCGCTACTACTCGTACCGATGACGTCATCAATGACGTCACAGATGACGCGGACATCCCTCAAATCGGAATGTACACCCCGAGAACTACAAGATGACACCTTCCAGGACGCATTCGAACCGTGAATAGCCCATCTCGACCCAAATACCTTCATGTACTGCCCGAAAATGTCCACTTTCGCTACTACTCGTACCGATGACGTCACCGATGACGTCACAGATGACGCGAACATCCCTCAAATCGGAATGTACACCCCGAGAACTACAAGATGACACCTTCCAGGACGCATTCGAACCGTGAATAGCCCATCTCGACCCCAAATACCTTCATGTACTGCCCGAAAATGTCCACTTTCGCTACTACTCGTACCGATGACGTCACCGATGACGTCACAGATGACGCGGACATCCCTCAAATCGGAATGTACACCCCGAGAACTACAAGATGACACCTTCCAGGACGCATTCGAACCGTGAATAGCCCATCTCGACCCCAAATACCTTCCTTCACTGCCCCAAAATGGCCACTTTACTTACTACAACCAACTGCGCATGCGCAGATTAACGCGACATGCATTCAAAAACACACCATTCTGACTCTACCCCACACAAGCTTCACTTTGACACCTCACACGACCCATTCGAACCGTGATTAGCTCATCTCTAACCCAAACACACCCCTACATAGCACCCAAAATGCCTGTTTTCTATACTACGGCCAGACTGCGCATGCGCAGACTATTGAACACGGACGAACCATTAGTGTAGTCAAGTGCTCCTCCACGAGAGCTTCAAAATAAGACCTCACTCGACCCCATTGGACCATTAGGGACTCACCTAGACTCCAACATGTCCACCCCGTATGGCCCTATACACCCATAGCCATGCAGTATAGGCCTATGGGCCTACCCAGGCCTCGGTGACTTTTTTCAAAAATTTCACCGATTCGCTCCGCAACACTTCCTATCGTGTTCTAAATGACGAGACGAGTAAAACGAGACCCCACAACCCTACCGCAAATGTATAGAAGTACGTTTCCCAGGGGGATAAACATTGAACCTATACCCCAGTATGGGACTATATGGGGCTCGGTGACTTTTTTCAAAAATTTCACCGATTCGCACGGGGACACTTCCTATCATGTTCTAAATGACGAGACGAGTAAAACGAGACCCCACAACCCTACCGCAAAGGTATAGAAGTACGTTTCCCAGGGGGACAAACATTGATCCTATACCCCAGTATGGGCCTATATGGGGCTATATCGTACTTTTTCAAAAATTTCAACGATTCGCTTCGCGACACTTCCTATCATGTTCTACATGACGAGACTAAGAAAACGAGACCTCACAACCTATACCGCAAATGTCGAGAAGTAGGTTTCCCAGGATGGTCCTATACTCCCCATACCCCATATAGGCATTTTCGCGTAATTTAGGATAAATTCCGTGTTCCGTATTTTTTCAGGAAAAATTTTACATGCACCCACCCATGCTTGAAATATACTTCACTTTGATACCTCATACAACTCCATCGACCCATTAGGGCTCCCCTAGCTCCAAAACGTCTAGCAGGACCCATACAAGGTCCAGTTTTCGACACTAGGTGACCACATCCCGACGAAATGGCCAGTTTTCGACACCGGATGTGCCGCCATCTTGAACATACGTGCCGCCATCTTGGATATGGCCCATAATGCACCGGGTCAAAATACTCGCTTCTGATTGGCTGACAGCTCTGTGACGAATTTGAAATACTCGCTTCTGATTGGACGAGAGCTCCGCATTGCGTCTGCGCATGCGCAGAATGATATTCCTACCGCACACCCAACCCATCAGATGCCCCTTCACGAATGCTTCACTTTAATACCTCACTCGATCCCATTGGACCATCAGGGGCTCCCCTAACTCTCAAAACGTCTATTTTCATACGCTTGAGCCAGCGCGCATGCGCAGAATGCCGATATTTCAATCCCACACCCAGCCCATTAGATGCCCCTTCACCTAAGCTTCACTTTGATACCTCACTCGACCCCATTGGTCCATTAGTGGCTCCCCTAGCTCCAACACGGCTATTTCCATACCCTTCGGCCACCGCGCATGCGCAGAATGACGCTATTTCAAATCCGCTAGTCCAGTCAGATGCCCCTTCACCTAGGCTTCACTTTAATACCTCACTCGATCCCATTGGACCAGTAGTAACTCCCCTAGCTCCCAACACGGCTATTCCCATACCCTTGGGCCACCGCGCATGCGCAGAATGACGCTATTTCAAATCCGCTGGTCCAGTCAGATGCCCCTTCACCTAAGCTTCACTTTGATACCTCACTCGATCCCATTGGACCAGTAGTAACTCCCCTAGCTCCCAACACGGCTATTTCCATGCCCTTGGGCCACCGCGCATGCGCAGAATGGTGACAACGCCCAAGCCGCTAGTCCAGTCAGATGCCCCTTCACCTAAGCTTCACTTTGATACCTCACTCGATCCCATTGCACCATTATTGGCTTCGCTAGCTCCCAACACGGCTATTTCCATACCCTTCGGCCACCGCGCATGCGCAGATTGGTGACAACGCCCAAGCCGCTAGTCCAGTCAGATGCCCCTTCACATAAGCTTCACTTTGATACCTCACTCGACCCCATTGGATCATTATTGGCTTCGCTAGCTCCAAAACGGCTATTTTCATACCCTTCGGCCACCGCGCATGCGCAGAATGGCGATATTTCAATCCCACACCCAGCCCATTAGATGCCCCTTCACCTAAGCTTCACTTGGATACCTCACTCGTCCCCATTGGTCCATTAGTGGCTCCCCTAGCTCCAACACGGCTATTTCCACATCCTTAGGCCACACGAGTCGTCTCCCTTGCGTCAATGTGTGCAGATGGCGCTACGGTCGACGCCGTGATGGGGAAAGGGCGTCCCCGCACCATCCTGGAGCCGCTATTTTCTTTGTTGTTTTCTTGCGGAGATACACGGGACAATAAACACTCGACCCTAGGGTGGTACAGATGCTAGACTGATCCTATTAACATGGTACAACACCTATAGATTATGTTTATTATTATTATATGGCTTAGAGGTTTTTTTGAGGGTAATGTGAGGGTTTTTTCTCCCCGTGACGTCCCCACCGCCTCGTTTGCTCCCTTGCGCCGTCTAAAAACACCGCCATTTTACAAGTAATTAATTAAAATTAATTAATTAATTAATTAATTAATTTATTTGAAATACTAGTACCCATCCTCCGTATGGCAGAACTGTACAACCCAGAACAAGTCTAGACATGCCTTGATCACGTGATCGTCATTGGGAAACCCCCACTGGGGAATCCCCCGAAAAGTTCCTCCTCAATCCTCCCCCGGGGGGAACAAAAAAGTAGGTCAGGTTGCGCTGTAATAGCCTTTCCTTACTACTCTCGTGATAAACGAAAATAGTTGTCAGTAACACCTTGATTATATCTGATGGATGGAAAACACCCAAGGGCAACAAGAGAAGACAGGGAAGTCAAATTAGGGCAGGATGTTGACCAAACCCCGAATAATAAAAAGGTCCCTAGTGAATTTAGTCCCTATATAAACCGAGGGAGGAGTTAAAAGCGCTCACACTTTGTGGAGAAATTTATTGGACAAGTTGTGTGTCAGATAAGAAGTTCAAGGGTTCCCCAAAAAGGAGAGCGTGCCATTCTAGCAAGAGTGCGTGAGTATGGTTATATACATATCAGAATGTTAGAAATTGATTTTAACATGGAAAAGATGACTGAAAGCTCGACGCTCTTGTTCAGTGATCATTATGTGGTGGAGCATTATTCTTTCCCTGACACCGCTAGTAATCGGTTTATTGTAGTATCTACATACCGAACGTGTCCATTGACGAAGACAACGATCTTCCATTCAACATGGTACAACACCTATAGATTATGTTTATTACTATTATATGGCTTAGAGGTTTTTTTGAGGGTAATGTGAGGGTTTTTTCTCCCCGTGACGTCCCCACCGCCTCGTTTGCTCCCTTGCGCCGTCTAAAAACACCGCCATTTTACAAGTAATTAATTAAAATTAATTAATTAATTAATTAATTTATTAGTACCCATCCTCCGTATGGCAGAACTGTACAACCCAGAACAAGTCTAGACATGCCTTGATCACGTGATCGTCATTGGGAAACCCCCACTGGGGAATCCCCCGAAAAGTTCCTCCTCAATCCTCCCCCGGGGGGAACAAAAAAGTAGGTCAGGTGGCGCTGTAATAGCCTTTCCTTACTACTCTCGTGATAAACGAAAATAGTTGTCAGTAACACCTTGATTATATCTGATGGATGGAAAACACCCAAGGGCAACAAGAGAAGACAGGGAAGTCAAATTAGGGCAGGATGTTGACCAAACCCCGAATAATAAAAAGGTCCCTAGTGAATTTAGTCCCTATATAAACCGAGGGAGGAGTTAAAAGCGCTCACACTTTGTGGAGAAATTTATTGGACAAGTTGTGTGTCAGATAAGAAGTTCAAGGGTTCCCCAAAAAGGAGAGCGTGCCATTCTAGCAAGAGTGCGTGAGTATGGTTATATACATATCAGAATGTTAGAAATTGATTTTAACATGGAAAAGATGACTGAAAGCTCGACGCTCTTGTTCAGTGATCATTATGTGGTGGAGCATTATTCTTTCCCTGACACCGCTAGTAATCGGTTTATTGTAGTATCTACATACCGAACGTGTCCATTGACGAAGACAACGATCTTCCATTCAAAAACTCCTCCACTACCCCCAACGGGAGCGTATAGCTATCCTTTGGATACTCTGCCCTCTAGTACATCTTCACAGGAACCTTCTGTGGTCAACACCCCTTCAACGACAAAACTTGTACCACTGCCTCCCCTTTCCTACACCCAGTCTTGTCTCCAATATCATCGCCTAATGCAGTACCTAGGTCGGAGAGCCTATATTAGTGGCTGACTTCAGACATGATATTAGAGTATATCGGAACGATGTAATGTTGTTGTGAGAGTATATGAATAGATTTGGTGTTAGTAAAAGAGATACCTTAAAAACGTACAATATGGGTTGTTGAGTTATTGAACCATGTGAAAACGAACTTGGCTAGGCGCGCATCGTGAGAAGCAATCCAGACTGCCGTGCGCAAGAATTCGCTTACCCTTGTTTGCCAAGCGAAGTGATCATATTGTCGGAACCGAAAAATACAAACTGAGACAAAAAGTTCCACTGGTCCTTCATACTTACGAAGGCCGGAGTCCGAACAACTGAACACTAGTGCCCGTGATTGTTCACGGCAACATGACAATTTGTGCGGGTTCAATCACTTCAGGCTGATCCATATGCTAGGGATCCGACCGCCTTCCATTCACGTCAACTCCACTACGGAAGCGGACGCCTACGTTTCACAAACAATCAACATACTGGTTGACAGATTTGTCACAATGACAATGTTTACATGGGAACTGAACATGAAGTTGTTATTGTTGGTAGTGATGGAGGTGGTGGTTCATTTGTCACAATGACAATGTTTACATGGGAACTGAACATGAAGGTGTTATTGTTGGTGGTGATGGAGGTGGTGGTTCCTGGGTTGGGCGCGCCGTCAAATGTTCCTAGCATAAGAGAGCGAACGGCAACTGGGTATATATATATATATATATATATATATATATGACTCCATGTGCAATTTATAGCACCAGTACCCATCGATATTGAATGAAGATTCGTTTTGCTTCTTCTCCACGAGCGTTGCTGTCCTAAGTTGCTGTTTTATGGCATTCAACAGTAGGTGATTAAACAAGGTAACGGTATTATAACTTTGGTTTCTCTCTTGTTCAGTCTTGCTGTGGATCTACTCTTGCCCAGAGGATAGAAGTCAGAGTGAGTTGTATATATAGTGTTGGCTAAAAGCTAGCCTCATAAACCAACAGGTGAAAGCTTGGCGTCTTATATGACCCTACATGAATGTGAACGAAAGAAAAAAATGCCTGCAAAAATATTAATTTCCAACCTCGCCCAATTACATCTTTTGTGTATGGTATGACAATATTACGTTACTATTGGTATGCCGTTGATCATGTAACTCTTCAATGTTCAGTGTACGGAAGCAAAATAACTTGAGTTCAAAATCCGAGAATTTCTACCGAGTTGTGGCTGCCATCTTTATTCGGTTGTCTATCAAAAAAAGGAATGGAAGGGGGGGGGGGGAATTTTGGCTTAACGTCACATTCAAGTTTGTTTCACTCATATGGTGACAGTCAGTTTGGTTGGTGGAGGAATCCGGAGTACCCGGAGAGAACCATCGCCCTTCGGCAAGTAACTGACAAACTTTCACACATGGACCAACTGGGCTCGAACCCGTGCCGGTTCAGCGGTGTGAGGCTAGCGGTCACCAGCGAAGCGCCTTAGACCACTCGACCACCGAAAGGAATGAAACGAGGATCGAACCCGGATCGTCTGCCATCATCTACGATCCAATTTTACATGCAACTCTGAGAAAATATTGTCAATCAACATGATGGTATATGTAGGAATTATCAGATTTTGAGCCCAAGTTATTTTTACATCTGTGCATCGAACATTGAGGAGTCAACTTAAATGTTGCTAATGTCATTTGTGTTTTGTCCCGCAGTAGTAGGTAGCATGCATCCGTCCGGTAAAGTGCCTCACTGCGCATGCGCAGGATTTATTTTGTGGGCGTGCGCATGCGTGAGTTTATGCAAATGAGTGGGCGTGGCCTTTTATGCAAATGAGGTCATTGGGTGCATTGGGTATATTCAAGATGGCGGCTTGTTTTTTCTAGGTTAGGGGTGGTCGGATTCAAGATGGCGGCCAATTGCACTTGTTTGACCCTTCATTTGCATATTTTCAAGATGGCGGCCTGTTTTTTCTAGGTTAGGGGTGGTCGGATTCAAGATGGCGGCCTGTTTTTGTAGGTGCGGACACTTGCACTTGTTTCGCGCCTCATTTGCATATTTTCAAGATGGCGGCCTGTTTTTTCTAGGTTAGGGGTGGTCGGATTCAAGATGGCGGCCTGTTTTTTTGTAGGTCAAGGTCAATTGCACTTGTTTCGCTCGTCCTCATTTGCATATTTTCAAGATGGCGGCTTGTTTTTTCTAGGTTAGGGGTGGTCGGTTTCAAGATGGCGGCCTGTTAATGAGTTTTATGCAAATGAGGTCATTGGGTGCATTGGGTATATTCAAGATGGCGGCTTGTTTTTTCTAGGTTAGGGGTGGTCGGATTCAAGATGGCGGCCAATTGCACTTGTTTCACCCTTCATTTGCATATTTTCAAGATGGCGGCCTGTTTTTTCTAGGTTAGGGGTGGTCGGTTTCAAGATGGCGGCCTGTTTTTGTAGGTGCGCACACTTGCACTTGTTTCGCCCTTCATTTGCATATTTTCAAGATGGCGGCCTGTTTTTTCTAGGTTAGGGGTGGTCGGATTCAAGATGGCGGCCTGTTTTTGTAGGGCGGTCAATTGCACTTGTTTCGGTCCTCATTTGCATATTTTCAAGATGGCGGCCTTTTTTTTGTAGGTTAGGGGTGGTCGGTTTCAAGATGGCGGCCTGTTGTCCCCTGAAAATATGCAAATGAGGTCTCTGGGTTTTTCCCCACTGTTTTCAAGATGGCGGCCTGTTTTTTGTAGGTTAGGGGTGGTCGGTTTCAAGATGGCGGCCTGTTGTCCGCTGAAAATATGCAAATGAGGTCTTTGCCTATGTCGTTTTCAAGATGGCGGCCTGTTTTTTGTAGGTTAGGGGTGGTCGGTTTCAAGATGGCGGCCTGTTGTCCGCTGAAAATATGCAAATGAGGTCAATGGGCTATAAAAGGAGTTCATTTTTTAGGGCCAGGGTGTATTCAATCTGACTTACCTGACCTGTCTCCCAGCCAGCCAGCCAGCCAGTCAGCCACGCAGCCAGCACAGCCATCCATTTACTTTTTTCCAGTAAGCATGAGACGTGGAGAAGATTTTCCCTTCGACCCAGCAGCACCTCCGGTTAAGTCTTGCCTGAAGATGCACGTGTCAGGGCCATTTATCAACGACACTGGGCTACCATGCGCCATTGTTTTCACCGTGATCGTCGTCTTTTGGACTTATACAATTTTCGGCTGGAGGACCTCACGTATCTCACTACATATGCCGAGAACATTTTCAAAGATCAGCGTACTGCCTTCAAGTTGAATGTCACATTTGGGTATATCTTACGACATAAAGAGACGGACCAACTGCGGTATTTCTATCCCAGTAACAATTCGTATGTGTTTGACCAGCCATTCACCATCACGGATGCGATTTCTCTGGAGCCGGTGGTCGAGCAACTCACTACATTAGACCCGTTGGAGTGGGCCCGCCTGCAACGCCCCAATACACAATGGTTGGTGGAAATGGTGACTAACGTCACATTTTTCGTCACGAAAATGCGAGATCACCCGATCGGTGCTCCTGTACAACTTCCCCCGTGGTTGATTCTTCGAAAAGGCCTGTATGGATTAACAGCAGGACAAAAGGGGCCCTACAAAGACCGGAAATGTCTGTTTCGGTGTTTGACCGTGCATCTGGACGAGTGTGACCCCCGGGCTTGTGACACAGTGGCCGATGGCTATTGGGAAGAATATCTAGAGCAGCACGACATGGATAAGCGGCACTTCCGTGGAGTTCCCTTTAAGCATTTGGATGATGTGGAAACATTGTTCGATATTAATATCTTTGTTTATCGATTACGACGGGAGGATGACGACACCTTTGTGGCTGAATTGGTTCGTCGATCCACAGAACGGTATGCTGCTACGATGAAAGTGAATGTGTTCGATGACAATGGCGTGAGTCATTTTTCGCTCATTACCAATATGAGCCTGTACGCTCAGTCTTTCAGTTGTGCCCAATGCCATCGTGTGTTTAACCGGTCTTACAGCTTACATTGCCACGAGAAAATCTGTGACAACAGTGTCAAGCGAGTCTATCCGGGTGGAGTGTATCATAATACACCTACTATTTTTCAGGAACTGGCCGATGAGGGTATCATCATACCGGAAGAGGACCGTTATTTTCCCTACCGGGCATGCTATGATTTTGAGGCCGTGTTGGAGCCCATGGACCTGTTTTCGGCTAAAACGCAGTGGACACAGCGACATATCCCCCTCAGTGTCAGCATTTCATCCAATGTACCTGGCTATGACGCTGCACCGGTGTGTTTCGTGTCCACGGGAGAAGCCCATGAGTTGATCACCCGTATGATGGAGTATTTAGAGCGAGTGAGTGCGGCCAGAACGGAATTGTTGGTGGCCAAGTTCGACGACGTACTGACCCAGCTGGACGACCGCATTCCTGAACCGGGTGTAGCGTTCAGCGACGATGAAGAGTCCGAGTCCGAGCCCGAGTCCCAGCAGTCCCAGCCTCTGCAGTCGCAGGATGTCCCATTACCTAAACCGTATGCGAAGAAATTGAAGTTACGGTTCCTTCAATACTTAGGTCAGTTACCGGTGCTCGGCTTCAATTCGGGGCGATACGACTTGAACCTGGTCAAGGAATTTCTCTATCCTTACTTAGCGCAGTCCGATACCCTCAAGTCGGTGATCAAGAAGATCAACAACCACATGGCCCTCACTACCACATCACTGCATTTTCTCGATATACGGAACTATTTAGCTCCAAATTGTAGCTATGACCAGTGGGTCAAGGCCTATGACTGTGCACAAACCAAAGGTTACTTTCCTTACACCTATATGACGAGCCTGGACCGCTTAGAAGACACCCAGTTACCACCTCGGGAAGCGTTTTACAATGACCTGAAAGGGGAAGCTCTGCCGGAGGCCACCTACATCGAACTCCAGCAGGTATGGAACTGCCACAGCATGAAGACGTTGCGAGATTTCCTGGTGTGGTACAACAATTTGGACGTCGTGCCCTTTCTCGAAGCGGCCGAGAAAATGGTGCAACTCTTTCGTCGCCAAATGCATGTGGACATCTTCAAAGAGTGTTTAAGTTTACCCGGTCTGGCGCTTCGCCATCTCTTTCAAGACTGTCCAACCTACTTCTCGCTCATTCAAAAAAAAGATGCAGACATGCACGATTGTCTGAAGCGGAACATTGTGGGTGGTCCCAGTCTTATTTTCCACCGCTACCATGAGAAGGACGTCACGACACTGCCCAGTGGGAAACCCTGTGCCAAAATCATCGGTTTTGACGCCAATGCGTTGTACCTGTGGTCGCTCGCCCAACCTATGCCGAGTGGACATTATACACGTTGGGTGTCAGAAGGTGAGCATTTTACACCTGAACGGACGCCGTATAAACATCTTGCCGACCAGTGGATAGACTGGGAAGCCTATCGACGGGCCATTTATATTCGTCACCAGACCAACGCCACGGAGAAGCGGATAGGGGATCGCCGACTGCCCGTCGATGGGTTTGCCCTTGTACGAGGCACACCCACTGTATTTCAGTTTTACGGGTGTTACTGGCACGGTCACGAATGTCATTTTAGCGCTGGACGCTTCAATCAGCGACGTGGAAAATCGGCACAAGAATTACGGGACGAAGTAGTGATCAACGGTGATTATGTCAAAGAGCGAGGATTCCATCTCATAGAGATGTGGGAGTGTGAATTCCACACGATGTGCCAGGCCCTGCCCCATTTACAACGGTTCTTAAAAGAGCGTGAATATCCCTTGAGTCGTCGGCGACTGCTCAGTCTACCTCAGATGTTGGACGCCATTCGTTCGGGTCAGCTCTACGGCTTTGTAGAATGTGATGTGCACGTTCCCGACACTCTCAAGCCCCTCTTCGCCCAGTGTCCGCCTATCTTCAAGAACACGCTGGTGGGTCGGTCTGACATTGGTGAGACCATGAGCGCCTACGCGGAGCAACACGAGTGTTTATCTAAACCGCGCCGCATGTTGATTGGAAGTATGTGGGGCGAGAAAATCTTGCTGGGCACCCCCTTACTGCAGTGGTACATGAAGCACGGTTTGGAAATTACTCAAATCTATCAGATAATCCAGTACGTACCTGAGGCTTGTTTTGCGGAGAATGCGGACCTCGTGACGAAGGCCCGTCGTCAAGGGGATGAATTCCCGAGTCAGGCTATTATCGCTGAATCTTGGAAACTCACTGGCAATGGTTATTATGGAAAAACGGTAACCAATCAGGATAAGCACGTCAATGTGAACATTTGCACGACTACCCAAGCCCGCAAAAAAGTCAATTCCCCACTGTTTCGGTCCGTGGAGGTGATCGATGACGATACCTATGAAGTCACGTCAGCCAAGAAGACTATCCGGTATAATTTACCCCTCCAAATTGGGTGTATGGTCTATCAGATGGCCAAGCTGAGGATGCTGGAATTCATCTATGATTTTATGGGTGTGTATTTTGATCCCTCAGACTGGCAACTCATGGAGATGGACACAGATTCGGCCTACATGGCCGTTTCCCATCCGGACTGGTAGTCACTCGTTAAACCCGAGTTACGGGAACAATATGAGGCGGAGCGGGACCAGTGGCTACCCCGACGCGATCACTACACGTACGACAAGCGGACACCGGGGCTCTTCAAGCTGGAGTGGAGCGGAGATGCTATGATTGCGCTCTCCTCCAAGACCTACTACTGTTACGGAGGAGATGGAGGAGAGGATAAGTTTAGCTGCAAAGGAGTGAGCCGGCGCGATCCCAACATAGACAAAGCGCTCTACCTGGGTGTATTGCAAAGCCAGGCCAGTGCGAGTGGCACTAACCGAGGATTCCGGGTCGTCGACCACCAGATGCGGACCTATATC
>JAVTVY010022191.1:0-92361 GCA_036873755.1 Hanleya hanleyi
ATCAACTTTCCATTCTAACATAATTGATCACTTCCTATCAAAGAGTAGAACCTGTTATTGTAATACTTGATCAACTTTCCATTCTAACATAATTGATCACTTCCTATCAAAGAGTAGAAGCTGTTATTGTAATACTTTATCAACTTTCCATTCTAACATAATTGATCACTTCCTATCAAAGAGTAGAACCTGTTATTGTAATACTTGATCAACTTTCCATTCTAACATAATTGATCACTTCCTATCAAAGAGTAGAAGCTGTTATTGTAATGCTTTATCAACTTTCCATTCTAACATAATTGATCACTTCCTATCCAAAGAGTAGAAGCTGTTATTGTAATGCTTTGCTCAAGCTTTCCATTCTAACATAATTAGTCACTTCCACCATCAAAGGTAGAACCTGTTATTGTAATACTTTATCAACTTTCCATTCTAACATAATTGATCACTTCCTATCAAAAAGTAGAGCCTGTTATTGCTTGTAATACTTGATCAACTTTCCATTCCTTTTATAATTGATCACTTCTATCAAAGAGTAGAAGCTGTTATTGTAATACTTTATCAACTTTCCATTCTAACATAATTGATCACTTCCTATCAAAGAGTAGAACCTGTTATTGTAATACTTGATCAACTTTCCATTCTAACATAATTGATCACTTCCTATCAAAGAGTAGAAGCTGTTATTGTAATACTTTATCAACTTTCCATTCCAACATAATTGATCACTTCCTATCAAAGAGTAGAAGCTGTTATTGTAATACTTTATCAACTTTCCATTCTAACATAATTGATCACTTCCTATTAAAGAGTAGAAGCTGTTATTGTAATACTTTATCAACATTCCATTCTAACATAATTGATCACTTCCTATCAAAGAGTAGAAGCTGTTATTGTAATACTTTATCAACTTTCCATTCTAACATAATTGATCACTTCCTATCAAAGAGTAGAAGCTGTTATTGTAATACTTGATCAACTTTCCATTCTAACATAATTGATCACTTCCTATCACAGAGTAGAAGCTGTTATTGTAATACTTTATCAACTTTCCATTCTAACATAATTGATCACTTCCTATCAAAGAGTAGAAGCTGTTATTGTAATACTTTATCAACTTTCCATTCTAACATAATTGATCACTTCCTATTAAAGAGTAGAAGCTGTTATTGTAATACTTTATCAACTTTCCATTCTAACATAATTGATCACTTCCTATCAAAGAGTAGAAGCTGTTATTGTAATACTTTATCAACTTTCCATTCTAACATAATTGATCACTTCCTATCAAAGAGTAGAACCTGTTATTGTAATACTTTATCAACTTTCCATTCTAACATAATTGATCACTTCCTATTAAAGAGTAGAAGCTGTTATTGTAATACTTTATCAACTTTCCATTCTAACATAATTGATCACTTCCTATCAAAGAGTAGAACCTGTTATTGTAATACTTGATCAACTTTCCATTCTAACATAATTGATCACTTCCTATCAAAGAGTAGAACCTGTTATTGTAATACTTTATCAACTTTCCATTCTAACATAATTGATCACTTCCTATCAAAGAGTAGAACCTGGTATTGTAATACTTGATCAACTTTCCATTCTAACATAATTGATCACTTCCTATCAAAGAATAGAAGCTGTTATTGTAATACTTTATCAACTTTCCATTCTAACATAATTGATCACTTCCTATTAAAGAGTAGAAGCTGTTATTGTAATACTTTATCAACTTTCCATTCTAACATAATTGATCACTTCCTATCAAAGAGTAGAAGCTGTTATTGTAATACTTTATCAACTTTCCATTCTAACATAATTGATCACTTCCTATCAAAGAGTAGAACCTGTTATTGTAATACTTGATCAACTTTCCATTCTAACATAATTGATCACTTCCTATCAAAGAGAAGCTGTTATTGTAATACTTGATCAACTTTCCATTCTAACATAATTGATCACTTCCTATCAAAGAGTAGGAAGCTGTGTTATTGTAATACTTTATCAACTTTCCATTCTAAATACTATAATTGATCACTTCCCTATTAAAGAGTAGAAGCTGTTATTGTAATACTTTATCAACTTTCCATTCCAACATAATTGATCACTTCCTATCAAAGAGTAGAAGCTGTTATTGTAATACTTTATCAACTTTCCATTCTAACATAATTGATCACTTCCTATTAAAGAGTAGAAGCTGTTATTGTAATACTTTATCAACATTCCATTCTAACATAATTGATCACTTCCTATCAAAGAGTAGAAGCTGTTATTGTAATACTTTATCAACTTTCCATTCTAACATAATTGATCACTTCCTATCAAAGAGTAGAAGCTGTTATTGTAATACTTTATCAACTTTCCATTCTAACATAATTGATCACTTCCTATCAAAGAGTAGAACCTGTTATTGTAATACTTGATCAACTTTCCATTCTAACATAATTGATCACTTCCTATCACAGAGTAGAAGCTGTTATTGTAATACTTTATCAACTTTCCATTCTAACATAATTGATCACTTCCTATCAAAGAGTAGAAGCTGTTATTGTAATACTTTATCAACTTTCCATTCTAACATAATTGATCACTTCCTATCAAAGAGTAGAACCTGTTATTGTAATACTTTATCAACTTTCCATTCTAACATAATTGATCACTTCCTATTAAAGAGTAGAAGCTGTTATTGTAATACTTTATCAACTTTCCATTCTAACATAATTGATCACTTCCTATCAAAGAGTAGAAGCTGTTATTGTAATACTTGATCAACTTTCCATTCTAACATAATTGATCACTTCCTATCAAAGAGTAGAAGCTGTTATTGTAATACTTTATCAACTTTCCATTCTAACATAATTCATCACTTCCTATCAAAGAGTAGAAGCTGTTATTGTAATACTTTATCAACTTTCCATTCTAACATAATTGATCACTTCCTATCAAAGAGTAGAAGCTGTTATTGTAATACTTGATCAACTTTCCATTCTAACATAATTGATCACTTCCTATCAAAGAGTAGAAGCTGTTATTGTAATACTTTATCAACTTTCCATTCTAACATAATTGATCACTTCCTATCAAAGAGTAGAAGCTGTTATTGTAATACTTGATCAACTTTCCATTCTAACATAATTGATCACTTCCTATTAAAGAGTAGAAGCTGTTATTGTAATACTTTATCAACTTTCCATTCTAATAAATATGATCACACAAATATTTTGGGGTGAGAAAAACAATTCCAGCCTGTAACTGGAGTATGAGATGTGTTATATCAGCTGTAGTACGATGTCTGTAAGTGGCCAATTTCTACATAAGGAAGATGGGACAGATACCAACTTAGATATATTATATACACACCTCTGCCAGTTTCATTTCAAGCTCAATGACCTCTCTCATCTGATCCTCTGTGTCATTTGTCTCTCCCCCTAAAAGAACCCCAACTTCAGTCATGTACTTCAAGTAGGCCGACAGCACCTGGACACCAATACAGAATGGCACCATGAGGCATCTAAAGGGAAGTTACTTTTGGTCACATGTTCTTAAAAGTCACAAGAGTAAAGAACAACAAATGTAATTCATGCGATTAGGAAATCAGATAGACTCAATGCAGAGTTTTGCAAAACACTAAGAAATTCTTAGAATTGCTTGACTTTAATTCACATAATTGAATATACCAACAGGCAGAATAGTGAAACTAACTTTGGTAAGGTAGATGTAAGAGATTACCTTATCAGTGGAGATAGTCTTGTTGATGTAATAGTCTCTGTCTGGTAAAGATATTCCTCCCTGGTCAAGCTGGAACAAAACAACAACAACAACAACGTTATTATCAAAATCACAAGATGAAAAGTAAATGGCAGAGTCAATCAACTGAGGTTGGCATGCTGCAAAGACAACATACAGTTGATGTTGTGTTGGAAATTGAGCTTAGTTCAGTTCCCTGAAAGAGAATGGGAGGGGGGGGAGGGAGAGACAACAAATGTGTTTCAGAAGTGTACAATACTTAAGATTTGAGAATATATTAGGGCTGAGGCATAGTTACGAGATACAGGGTGAGGTGCGGTGCTCTGGGGGTGGAGACCTCCTTCCACCTATTGGTGGTTTACGTCAACTTTTGAGTTCTCAGTGGAAACTGGGTTCATATTATACAATATCAAGAAGACTGTCTGAAAGTGTTGTAGGTCTTGACGGGCACACTCACAGAATGTGTTCCCAGTTTTCTTGGATGGTGGATGGTTATGTTTTAGATGAAGTCAAATATCTAGAGCATGTGATCACCACTGATCTGTCAGATGACAGAAATATTCAATGCCAGATTCATGGTACGTACTATTGAGGAAATACATGCTTTGCCGTAAGTTCTCTAAATGTTTTGAAAGCATAAATTCGACACTTTTTCAATCTTTCTGTAGTAGCTCAAATTGTACTGCTACTTTTATGCAAAAACTGCCAAGTTAATTATAATAATGCATTTAGGTTAATATTGAGCCTACAGTTATTGTGCAGTGCGAGTTCTATGTTTGTTCAAGCGAGAACGAAGTTGTTCCAAGAAGTGATGCATTGCACCATCTACTAACCATGAACCAGGCTGTTGAATAATGATAATGATCTCATTTATGGAGTCCGACTGTATTCATACCAAAAACTCTGTCTAAATTTGAAAACAAGGCAGTCAACCCTGCTACCTTAATTGTACGCCTCTTGGCTCGCTTGCGTGTACGCATTTTAGTAGATTTGAAATGTTTTTCTTTTAAATCTTTGCAAAAATTTTGGTGCTCCTCTCTGTCGTTTTGGAAAGTCATTGATGACCGCATAGAGTTTTTATTTGACTTTTTCTTTCTTTGTGGGTGAACTGATAAATATTAAATGTTGTCGATGTCGAATATGTAATATTTTTTTAACTTTGTTCATCACCTGGCAACTTTTGGTTACTTCTTGTGCAACTTTTCGAAACAATGTTTGTTATCACATTTCATTTCATATCTACTTTGTTTCCTTTTTTATGCTAATTTTTTATGCAACTTTGTTCATCACATGTTACTGCTATATATACTTTGTTTATTTTGTATATGCTAATTTCTGTAACAAAATTGTCACCTCTTTCTTTTCATGACTACTTTATAGGCTTTCTCTCTTCAATAAATATTTGTGACGTGTTCTGACTGATATATTACATTATTTATTTATTCTTTACAATACCAGTCCACAATGACTTATTTTCTTTCAGGTACTGTCTCTCACAATGTTTGTAGCGTGTTATTAATTTAATTTAATATAATTTCATATACACCATAACTGTTAACTTTAAGTCTTACGTGTTTGTTCTACATCTACACTGTTATATGTAAAATCTGTACTGTTGCTATATTATGGGTTTTTTTCAAATAAATTTGTTCAAAAGCAAACTCTGTGTTCAAACTAAGTGCCCTGTCTCGGTTAATAAATGTTAGTATTTTGGTTTTTTTTTACCTTATTGTACATAAGTTCATGTTCTACATGTATGGACCAATAGATCTGAAATAAAGATTGTTATAAAGGAGGTTCCACACAATTTGAAAAAAGGTCATTTTTCTTATATTTTGACAAGAGGTAGTACAAACAGTCAACCTTCAAAAGAAAGGATAAAATTCAGGGGTCACCAGATTTATTGTTGCAGAATCAAGAAATTTATATGGTCAACTGTAATAGTACAACCCCAATCTATTATACGGGATTAGATACATATAAGTATTCCATGAAAAATGCCCATATTTTCATAGTAAAAACACATATTTGCTAAGAATTTAAAATGTCATTTTCCCCATATTGTCTCAAAATTTTCTTGGAATAATGCTAAATCGAAAATCTAATAAAAATGGGGGATCACCAGGTGTAGTAAGATTCCAACATGACCAACCATGGTCATGAAGTAAAATAACCCGAGTTTTGCCTACCTAGTCAGTTTGCCAGCGTTTCTTCCATACGGTCTAAATTGCATCGAAATTTGAAGAACACTTCATCCAATTCCAAAATCCAAAAGTTAATATTTTCAGGGTTTTTTTCTTTTTTATTAAAATATCACAATTTTGGTAGATGCCCCAAAAAATGTGGAGAAGACATAAAATTGCATTTGTCTGGAACCAGCAAGCAAGTCACAAATGGAGATCATATGAACATCTATCATCAATAGTGATTTTCCATCTGGTTTTCTCTCCAATTTATCAAAGACATGTACATGTATGTAGAGACAAATTAAACCATATGACCTAGTACATGTACATGTATCATGTGGATACCTTAATTGACATTTGGGAGGGAGTTTCATTACTTTGATAATTGAAGAGCCAAGATCACTGTTGAAGGGCACTGGCTATAGTTTCTCTGTCAGTCCAATTTTCTGGCCAGGCTATGTAGTACACAGGGGATACACCTCACCATTAGCAATGTATCACTGTACCGTCATGTAACTGATGGCAACAGACTTTTTCTACTTTTATATTTTAACACGGCAATCAAACTACCCTGAGGCCGTTGATTACTCTGTGCAACTACCAAATAGGATACCACACACTTGGAAATTGAACTGTCAATCACGCTGGGGATACTCCATTGATCACGCCAATGGGATGAAGACCTGATCATCGCTAAAGGTCATGCTGTGGTGTCCTCTTGGTGAAGAGCGACATTTTCTCTTCAAGATATCAACTACTAATGCATAGCACAAATTGTGCCCAGAGCTGGGATAAAGGAGTTTTTTTTCTATTTCTCAATCGACTTAGGAGACAGAATGTGATGAGCCTCTTAGACATACATGTACATCTGCAGATATATTTTTTATTAGGCATGCAATGCTCTGTTGGATTACTCAGTTATGTGTAAACAAGCTTCAACTGAAGAATTATTGATTTTCTCGTACATGTACATGTGACACTGGTGATAAATATCCTTGCCACAAAAGGTCACCGACTTGCCGAAGTACCATCCCTGTACAACACAGAAAGGACTGATGCTTAGTTTAGGAGACAGAGAGTAGGGAACAGAGCCCTGGGAGGTCAGGATGTATCCCTTGGGGTAGTGGCTGCTTCATAGGAGTGTGTTTTGATGTAAACAATAAGAATATACATGTAAAGGGATATGGAGTAAAGCAATGTTTAGGTTAAATTAGGAGCTAGAGGGTAGAGAACAGAGCCCTGAGAGGTCGGGATGTATCCCTTGGGGTAGTGGCTGCTTCATAGGAGTGTGTTTTGATATAAACAATAAGAATATACAGGACTATGGAGTAAAGCAATGTTTAGGTTAGGAGATAGAGGGTAGAGAACAGAGACCTGGGAGGTCAGGATCTATCCATGGGCGTAGTGGCTGCTTCATAGGGGTGTATTTTGAATTGTAAACAAGAAGAATATATAGGGGTATGGAGTAGAGGGTAGGGTGCAGAGCCCTGGAACGTCGGGATCCATCCATGGGCGTAGTGGCTGCTTCATAGGAGCATGTTTTGAATTGTAAACAAGAAGAATATATAGGGGTATGGAGTAGAGCAATGCTTAGTTTAGGAGATAGAGGGTAGGGTGCAGAGACCTGGAACGTCGGGATCTATCCATGGGCGTAGTGGCTGCTTCATAGGAGCATGTTTTGAATTGTAAACAAGAAGAATATATAGGGGTATGGAGGAGGGCAATGCTTAGTTTAGGAGATAGAGGGTAGGGTGCAGAGCCCTGGAACGTCGGGATCTATCCATGGGCGTAGTGGCTGCTTCATAGGAGCATGTTTTGAATTGAAAACAATAAGAATATATAGGATTATGGAGTAGAGAATGCTTAGTTTAGGAGATAGAGGGTAGGCAACAGAGCCCTGGAACGTCGGAATGTATCCCTTGGGGTAGTGGCTGACTCATAGGAGTGTATTTTATACAGGGTTATGGAATAAAGCAATGTTTAGGTTAGGAGATAGAGGGTAGGGAACAGAGACCTGCAGCTGGGAGGTCGGGATCTATCCATGGGCGTAGTGGCAGCTTCATAGGGGTGAATTTTGAATTGTAAACAAGAAGAATATATAGGGGTATGGAGTAGAGCAATGCTTAGTTTAGAAGATAGAGGGTAGGGTGCAGAGCCCTGGAATGTCGGGATCTATCCATGGGCGTAGTGGCTGCTTCATAGGGGTGTGTTTTGATGTTCATGTAAATAATAAGAATTATTCCCTGGAAGGTCGGAATCTATCCATGAAGGTCATGACTGCTTCATATCAGTGCGTAATGATGTTATCATTCAGAATATTAGGGTTATTGGGTGAGGTGATGCTTAGTTTAGGGGCTTAGGAAGGTTGCTACAGAGGCCGGAGAGCTAGGGATCTATCTCAGGGCTTCATATGAGAGTGCATTATAACATGGATACTAGCATCGAAAAGCAAATGGTGGGCCAGATGCTGTATAGTGAGCGGGCGAGTACCAAGTCCCCTGCTTAACCGTTTTCCTGCACCAGAGTTTAACAGTTTTTCTTAATGATGAAGTTTAGTGGGACCCATTTTCAAGGGTAATGCCTGCGTCACATGGGGGGGGGGGGGGGATGCTGATGCTTTGATGAGCAGGAGCATAGAGACACATCTTGAAGGAGAACTTGCCTGAACATGTTTTTCTCTCTGCATCTCCTTTATGATTTCTTTGTAAGTAGATGTGTTTTTGGGGAATAATCCATTTTATGTCGAAGATAGAGCATTTTTATTTCGTGCTAACCAACTGTAGAGCGCCACCATTAGATAAGTCAGTTGAGGTAAAATTAATTATGTCAGAGTTGACAGAGAATGACGTCTGAGTTGAGTGGAAGCAACGTTAGCATTGTTGCGAAGAACTTGTGACGCTTTCAATGATGTCATCTCTGTTACATTGCATGGAACAAGAACAAAGTCACAGCCCATGAAGCCTGTCTTTCATGTACAAACATAGCGGCACCCTACAGCCACTGTTGGCAAAGTAAATACATCCCAAATTATCACATTGAATGGATTATAACCGTGGAACACCTTAATTCATGGAGCATATATACTGAGATAATTCCTGAATTAAAATGACATTGAGGAGACTTCTCCTTTAATTATTTTCTTTAACCAGAGCTCCACTATTTCACACTATTTCCCAGGTATGGCTTATAGCGTTGGACACACCGGTTCTCGTCAGATCACTGAAGTTAAGCAATGTTAAGCTTGGTCAATACTTGGATGGGTGACCGGGTGCTGTACTAGCTGGGCTGATCAGTGTCCAAGATAATAGGAACTGTGGGCACTCTCGTGTTCTGGTACATGTAGGCACCGTCGTGATATGACTGAAACATGGTTGAAAATGACATTAAACCCTACTACTCACTCACTCACTCACTCCACTAACTCACTCCCACTATTTCCCTGAACCAATGAGGGAAAAACACATTTTTTTATCCACCGAACACCAGCACTCTCCACACAGTGATCATCCTCACAATACTTTGTAAAGGTGAGTGAACTATCTCACCTGTAAGATATGTCGTGATGAGTTCTTATCGTCGTCTCCGACCCACAGTAAGAAGAAGGCATTCAGGTTTAGCATGTAGACTTTCTCCAGTGTCTTTTGGAAGTCCCACGTATTAAGGTCAATTATGCCAGACTTTGAAGATATATTCCAGCCCCCAAAGGTCTCAAGGATATCGAGTAAGGGCTGGGCTCCCAGTTTCTCCACTGTTTCATTCTTGTCCATACAAGATTTGTAGTACAGCTTAGCCTTGACTTCAGCTCCATTTCTGGACTCGTTCAGTGGCTTTTCTGAGAGTACATGTACATAGCATAATAGAACTTCAATGCAATATCAAATACATGTGCATGTACATATTTTGCTAAGTGCGGCTTCAAACTAGAATATTTGACCTGATTTAAAGTATAACTGTGGTACTTTTGCAAGTTTGCAAGTTTACATCATAATGACATATCCAAGATAATCTTCCAAACTATAGAGTCTATGCCCTGTTTCTTGTTTTTTTTTTCTGACTTTAATCTTAACAATTTCAATGTTATTAATGTTATTGTAGTGCACAGCACCACAAGCTTGTCCAAACTTGTGACGTTATTATGGAACGATAAACCACGTCACAACGCAACATTGTTTGATTGTTCCATTCTCTGCATTGCCGCAACGTCCCTCAGACGGTGCAGGATGCTCGAAGTATGACGTCGTTAACGTCATCTCTGACGTCAAAAGGGGAGTGCACTGTCCACTGTCCCTTTGCTGCCTTTGAATCCTCTGAGATAGAATACGAGTAAAATGTTGGGGGAAAACATTTGTCTATGTTTTGTTATTCACATCATTATCTTGAACATGAAATACATTACACAAGTGCCACAGTTACACTTTTGAGTGCAATATTTGCGATCGGGTAAATGGAAGAAATGAAGTGAAGTTTGGTGTGAACTGCAGATCTATATAATTTTGATGTGCAACAAGGATAGAACATTGCCTTGTTTGGGACTATGGCCATCCTGCTTTTTTTTTCTGAGATTAAGGAACTGGTATAACCGAACTTTGGACACACCCCATGGGGGATACGGACAAAACCCCAACGGACAAAACACCAGTGGACAAAACCTCAGTGGACAAAACCCCAACACAAAAATCCCCATAACAGGAAAAGTGGACAAAACCCCAGGCAAAACACCACTTCATTTTTTTTAAACTTGTGTTTACTTCTAAATATGCTTTTAATTATGAGTATTTTTTCCGTTAACCCCCAATTATAATCATTTTTTCCCCTTAATCTCCACTAATCTTTTCAGTAGAGGATTAGCGGACTGCTCTATGGGTATTCCCATCCAACCGTATGGGCTGCCATCGAAAACATAAGGAAAGGTGCGTGCATCACATTATAGTATAAAACTAACTCCAGTAAGACTGGTGAAGCTCAGACTTTTTGCGTATCAGCATATGAAAGTCATTGTCAATCCATATTTATAAAGGATAGAACGGTAGAATCCCAACACCGCCATACATGTATATATGTGCATATAATCATGGTTTTTTCATGGTACACATTTGTGTATTACCACGAAGTTTTTCGAGCCTCTTTGGTCAATATCGACACCTGTATGCTCTCGTCAGGGGAGACAGGAGGCATGTATTACTAGACTTACTATATCTTACTATATTTAGATAGATTACTAGGCAGAAAGAAAACTACGGTACGCGATCCAAATATTCGATCGCCGGAAGTGATTTTTTAGTCCCAAAATGGATGCTTGATCGTAAAAATTGGATCGTACGCCTCTCTTGCAATGACGAGAAAAACCGGCTCGATCGAAAACATTAGATCGCGGAAGTGAGAGAAAAGCACGATATATCCGATTATCTCCCCTAGTTCACAACGTAAAAATTGCCGCGATAATTATAGTCATTGCATTGTACATTAATAAGATAAATTTGTTTATAAGAAATCTGATTCACCCATAGCCCTACATAACGTAATACATTATTTTTTGGAAGAAAACGAGATGAACTATATAATATTAAACTTCGACAAAGAAATTTCACCATACTGATTTGGTTTTATTAAAAGTCCGATGTGACAAAATATCATAAAGAATGATACATTAATCGGGTGAACAATTTGGTGAATTAAGCTCCTTAAAATGTTCGTAATTTGAAGAAATTTGATAGACGAATAAGGACTTCGTTATGATATCAAACCACACATTATTATATTACGTATTTGTATGACATTTATATAACAAATTTGATACATGGCATTCGACGGATGTTGATCGCGATTGTTAACTTATTTGTCAACCGTATATGCTAAACCCCTAGGTGTCCCCCCATCTTCCTGTCTGACCTACTCAGTATATTGATCGTGCGTAACGCACGTGGGCCCTCGTCTGCCCAGGAAGGGTGAGAGCTCAAAGTCGGTTGCATACAGAAACCTGCCTTGCGAATGCGTGGAGTCACATCTACTTTCCCGCAGCGCGGCCTTCCTGTTATAGAATTTATTGTAACTTACCATGTGCTTTGCATTGTTAATATATACATGTATTCAGTGCATTCTGTAAAACCTAGAGTGGTGTGTCCGATGTCTGCGATTGATAATAATAATTTAATAAACGGATGATATATGGAAGGACAATGATAGAATTGTTTCTCTGTTAGGGGCCTACTTGTTCCGGTCACGGCTTCAGTGTTTTGTCGCCACCTATTATTATCTTAAATTATCTGAAATCGTTGAATGCTGTAAAATAGATAACTGTTAATTGATCTTTGTTTATATAAGAAAATACTTGTGTTGGCTTTTTTTTTGTTTCAAGTCATTTTCGCTGGCTATTCAAAATCCGCCGTTTATACCGACCGGTTCGATAAAAATGCTGTTGTCAAACAATCACAGTGCTAAAAGCCTTCAAAGCCAAGACGGAACAAGTTTGAATGAGGGTGTTGTGAAAATTATATACGGGACAAACAGGGGCCACACATTAATTAACACAAAAACCCATAATACTGCAACGTTATTTTGACCCCCCAGTCGCCTCTTGCTGGTGAATGGCGCATCCCCACGCAGAGCTGAATCCGGGCTTCAGAAGGGGCAAGGTATTCCCCAGGCAGTCACTTCTATGTTGTTACACACGATCTCATTTGCATATGAATAAGTGTCATTTCTAGTCTGGGTGTGAAACTTGCATGCTGCACGTGATGCAGTCCAGATTCCCCCTGTGGACTATGGTATTGGACCCTTCTATCTTGATTTAACAGGGAGTACTAGTGAATTTCCTCTGCTGGTAACCTAACCCTCCCGCACACCCCTATTTTGACATTGGATTCTTCCATTTGATGTCGATTTCTCTGAAGGACAAGCTGGGAAGCGTGGCAAGATCATTAAAACAAATATTCTCACAGCTGGACATGCTAAAAATAAACTAAACACTTCATTTGCAAGACTGTCCCACACCATGCAGACACCTCCAGGTAAATGTGAATACAGATCAAAACAATGTAGCCATTGACAATTTAAATATCAAAGGAGAGTCTGTCAAGACTTAGAAAGTAAGGGGCCCTGAGGGGTTATACTATTACGCCCTGCCATGTGAACACCTCAATCATTTCAAGTTTGTTTCATATAAAGTGGACTTTACTGATGGTAATAATAATAATAATAAATATACCAGCAAGAGGCAATTGAAGGGGGTTTTGGTGTTAATGTGTGGAGCCTGTTTGTCCCGTATATAATTTTTACAACACCCTCATTCAAACTTGCTCTATCTTGGCTTTGAAGGCTTTTATCGGAAGAAAAGGAATGGAATATCTTGTGATCTTTCACGAGCGCTGAATTGAAGGGTCGACAACAGCATTTTTATCGAACCGGCCGGTATCAACGGCGGATTTTGGATAGCCAGCGAAAATGACTTGAAACAAAAGAAGCCAACACACGTATTTTCTTATAGAAACCTGGGACGAGTATAATATTCGTCCCAGTAGAAACAAAGATCAATTAACAGCTCTCTATTTTACAACATTCAACAATTTCAGATAATTTAACATAATATCTCCAGGTGGCGACAAAACACTGAAGCCGTGACGGGGGATAAGTAGGCCCCTAACAGAGAAACATTTCTATCATTATCCTTCCATATATCATCCGTTTATTAAACAAAATCGCAGACATCGGACCCTTAGTTAAAGAACAAATCGGCAACCATTTAATTCCCGCAGTGAGCGGCTATTGGTCTCAGCATAATTTTTCACAATATTTGGAAGACCGTCACACGTTTGTTTCTTGAATTCGCAAAAAGAATAGGCCCCTATGTCTATCGTTTTTAATATAATAGAAATAATTTGACACTCGCGCAACTATTATGTTTTACACGAAGTTGTTTTTATTTACCATTCAGGAATATATGCTGTTTAGATTTGGTTTAGGTCACATTAACAACTCCATATTGCGTATGCGTCGATACTGCCGATCTTGCGCATAATGTTGCGTATCTGTTCATATTCATTCTAGCTATTGCCGACCGTGTGCGATCGAATTTAAGTTAGATCGTCTCATTTTAGAATTTGTGGGTGATTGTAAATCAGTTAGAATATCCGATCGTAAATCTCCCGAAAAAATGGGGTCGATCGTAAATCGAAAGATGATCGTATATATGGATCGCTTACCGTATACCTAAATTTATGGCAAGGAAGAAACCCAGATCGATTTTGATGTCTCTCCATGGGTTGGATGTAGGACAAAACCCCAGCGGACAAAACCCCAGTGGACAACACCCCAGCGGACAAAACCCCAATCGTACAAAACCCCCAATATTAACTTTTATATGGAAAAATTATATTAGCCATACAACAACATTAAGAGATTTTATCTATATTTTTTTTTATTAAATTAAGGTCAATATTTACATGTTATGATCAATATTTACACACAAAAATGTGACATTTCACATTTACGGTAAGCGATCCATATATACGATCATCTTTCGATTTACGATCGACCCCATTTTTTCGGGAGATTTACGATCGGATATTCTAACTGATTTACAATCACCCACAAATTCTAAAATGAGACGATCTAACTTAAATTCGATCGCACACGGTCGGCAATAGCTAGAATGAATATGAACAGATACGCAACATTATGCGCGAGATCGGCAGTATCGACGCATACGCAATATGGAGTTGTTAATGTGACCTAAACCAAATCTAAACAGCATATATTCCTGAATGGTAAATAAAAACAACTTCGTGTAAAACATAATAGTTGCGCGAGTGTCAAATTATTTCTATTATATTAAAAACGATAGACATAGGGGCCTATTCTTTTTGCGAATTCAAGAAACAAACGTGTGACGGTCTTCCAAATATTGTGAAAAATTATGCTGAGACCAATAGCCGCTCACTGCGGGAATTAAATGGTTGCCGATTTGTTCTTTAACTAAGGGTCCGACGTCTGCGATTTTGTTTAATAAACGGATGATATATGGAAGGATAATGATAGAAATGTTTCTCTGTTAGGGGCCTACTTATCCCCCGTCACGGCTTCAGTGTTTTGTCGCCACCTGGAGATATTATGTTAAATTATCTGAAATTGTTGAATGTTGTAAAATAGAGAGCTGTTAATTGATCTTTGTTTCTACTGGGACGAATATTATACTCGTCCCAGGTTTCTATAAGAAAATACGTGTGTTGGCTTCTTTTGTTTCAAGTCATTTTCGCTGGCTATCCAAAATCCGCCGTTGATACCGGCCGGTTCGATAAAAATGCTGTTGTCGACCCTTCAATTCAGCGCTCGTGAAAGATCACAAGATATTCCATTCCTTTTCTTCCGATAAAAGCCTTCAAAGCCAAGATAGAGCAAGTTTGAATGAGGGTGTTGTAAAAATTATATACGGGACAAACAGGCTCCACACATTAACACCAAAACCCCCTTCAATTGCCTCTTGCTGGTATATTTATTATTATTATTATTACCATCAGTAAAGTCCACTTTATATGAAACAAACTTGAAATGATTGAGGTGTTCACATGGCAGGGCGTAATAGTATAACCCCTCAGGGCCCCTTACTTTCTAAGTCTTGACAGACTCTCCTTTGATATTTAAATTGTCAATGGCTACATTGTTTTGATCTGTATTCACATTTACCTGGAGGTGTCTGCATGGTGTGGGACAGTCTTGCAAATGAAGTGTTTAGTTTATTTTTAGCATGTCCAGCTGTGAGAATATTTGTTTTAATGATCTTGCCACGCTTCCCAGCTTGTCCTTCAGAGAAATCGACATCAAATGGAAGAATCCAATGTCAAAATAGGGATGTGCGGGAGGGTTAGGTTACCAGCAGAGGAAATTCACTAGTACTCCCTGTTAAATCAAGATAGAAGGGTCCAATACCATAGTCCACAGGGGGAATCTGGACTGCATCACGTGCAGCATGCAAGTTTCACACCCAGACTAGAAATGACACTTATTCATATGCAAATGAGATCGTGTGTAACAACATAGAAGTGACTGCCTGGGGAATACCTTGCCCCTTCTGAAGCCCGGATTCAGCTCTGCGTGGGGATGCGCCATTCACCAGCAAGAGGCGACTGGGGGGTCAAAATAACGTTGCAGTATTATGGGTTTTTGTGTTAATTAATGTGTGGCCCCTGTTTGTCCCGTATATAATTTTCACAACACCCTCATTCAAACTTGTTCCGTCTTGGCTTTGAAGGCTTTTAGCACTGTGATTGTTTGACAACAGCATTTTTATCGAACCGGTCGGTATAAACGGCGGATTTTGAATAGCCAGCGAAAATGACTTGAAACAAAAAAAAAGCCAACACAAGTATTTTCTTATATAAACAAAGATCAATTAACAGTTATCTATTTTACAGCATTCAACGATTTCAGATAATTTAAGATAATAATAGGTGGCGACAAAACACTGAAGCCGTGACCGGAACAAGTAGGCCCCTAACAGAGAAACAATTCTATCATTGTCCTTCCATATATCATCCGTTTATTAAATTATTATTATCAATCGCAGACATCGGACACACCACTCTAGGTTTTACAGAATGCACTGAATACATGTATATATTAACAATGCAAAGCACATGGTAAGTTACAATAAATTCTATAACAGGAAGGCCGCGCTGCGGGAAAGTAGATGTGACTCCACGCATTCGCAAGGCAGGTTTCTGTATGCAACCGACTTTGAGCTCTCACCCTTCCTGGGCAGACGAGGGCCCACGTGCGTTACGCACGATCAATATACTGAGTAGGTCAGACAGGAAGATGGGGGGACACCTAGGGGTTTAGCATATACGGTTGACAAATAAGTTAACAATCGCGATCAACATCCGTCGAATGCCATGTATCAAATTTGTTATATAAATGTCATACAAATACGTAATATAATAATGTGTGGTTTGATATCATAACGAAGTCCTTATTCGTCTATCAAATTTCTTCAAATTACGAACATTTTAAGGAGCTTAATTCACCAAATTGTTCACCCGATTAATGTATCATTCTTTATGATATTTTGTCACATCGGACTTTTAATAAAACCAAATCAGTATGGTGAAATTTCTTTGTCGAAGTTTAATATTATATAGTTCATCTCGTTTTCTTCCAAAAAATAATGTATTACGTTATGTAGGGCTATGGGTGAATCAGATTTCTTATAAACAAATTTATCTTATTAATGTACAATGCAATGACTATAATTATCGCGACAATTTTTACGTTGTGAACTAGGGGAGATAATCGGATATATCGTGCTTTTCTCTCACTTCCGCGATCTAATGTTTTCGATCGAGCCGGTTTTTCTCGTCATTGCAGAGAGGCGTACGATCCAATTTTTACGATCAAGCATCCATTTTGGGACTAAAAAATCACTTCCGGCGATCGAATATTTGGATCGCGTACCGTAACCAAAAATTATCACAATTCCACATCCCTGAACCTGAAACCAAGGTCATCTCCAAATTTTTGAAGAGGCATCCTTTTAGTTTTTTTTGCTTTTTGGGGTGACATTCTTACTTACTCTTGGCATAAGATTTTGGGTGTCCATACCCTTGTTTTTATATGTGTCAAAATGGTCTGGATATGACTGTATTCAACCAAGGTTCGTGATATGGGGTGCATACCGGTACATTCACAAATGCACATAAAATCTGGTATGCACCCATGTTTTTTGAGTCATGTGAGCAGTGTGTATGTTAATTTAGGTGCAGATTGTAATAAAATAGGCAGTAATTTCTCCACACTATCTAACACAGTAACAAAATGTTTCCTTTCCACCTTCACCTTTCTGCAAATTCAATTAATAAAGCAGATTTATCGATATTGTTGAAAACATTCATTGTTTATCTTCATAGATGATGGCTACAAGCCAAATTTCAAATCTGACAAAGTTCTATGATCTATAAATCACGTTAAACCTTAATTCTCTCTCTCTATCTATAAATCACATGTATGATAAGCAAATACCTACCAACAACATTTTTCATGACAACTTGGTTTTCTTCCCAGAGTACCCCAAAGCTGCTCCAAATGGAGTGTCCTGTGGGAATAGGGTGAGATTTGATCCAGCCCCCACACGAGTACTGGTAGAAGTCCTTGCACGGGTCTATGGAGCGATCCATGGCATTCAGAACTGAACTGGCCACTGTCACACAGGCTGGTGTCAGGCAATACTCTGTAATTTCAGCAAACAGCTTTGTAATGTTTATCAATTTTGTGTGAAAACATACATGTATATATGAATGAGACAGGCCTGTGCTGTAATATTTTGTATGGTAACCTATAAGGGGTTACCTAAAATATTGTATTGTAACCTGAATTGGGTTGCTTAATGGTAAATTTAGGGTAACCTCTGTTTACCTAAGGTAACTTGTTTTCTCTCTGATATTGTTTATAATATATATTTCTTTAAATTAAAAAGAAAAAAATGAATGAATTCATGCAATGTTATGCCTGTGAATTAAGTTAAATGACTAACAGAATGGCTCAGAAACACTTATAGTTAAACAAATGATGTTTACAAAATGTACTGATTGTAATTTGTTCACCTAGTGTAACCTGTTTGATTTATGACATGAAATGGGTTTCCTGATGGTGAATTCAGGGTAACCTGTGTTTACCTAAGGTAACCTGTTTTCTCTCTGATATTGTTTATAATACATATTTCTTTAAATTAGAAAAAAATGAATGAATTCATGCATGTGAATTAAGTTAAATGACTAACAGAATGGCTTGGAAACACTTATAGTTAAACAAATGTTTACAAAATGTACTGATTGTAATTTGTATAACCATAACCAATGTAAAGCATGCCTCTATTTTTATTGGACGATTATCACCATGTGGTGTGAAGTAGGAAAGAAATGTTGACTGCTGACAAATTATTTACTGGTACATGTACACTGAATGCTTGGCCTAGAATAAAAGACTTCCTCATTGCCTGGCTGGAATCATTGAAGCTTATAACATGTTTAATTGTCATCTGTGTATCAATTACGAAGATTCTAAACAAAGATAGCAGAAATTGGAGTCCCGTAGTTCCTGGAAATAGGAAGTGACATCTTCAACTCCACAAACTTTGACCCTTCTCTGCTGAAAGAGCCACCTCTCGCATACACTGGTTCCCGACTGCAGCGTATCATTAAATGACCACATGACAACATTGAGTTTGAAAAGGAGGGAACCCGCCCAATATAACCGACACACAATAATAGTGAAACAAGGTTGGGTCACCATCTCGGTTAAATCTGATATTTGTAATGGCTTAGTATTTTCACCGGTACTTTATAGTGAGTGAAGTGAGTTTCTTTGTGGCTTTAGCAAGATGATAAAAATTTCTATGTTCATTATAACGTTTAGCTCCAAGAGAATGATTGGCACGATGCTAGGTAACCTGTTTCAGGTCTCCTAAAAACAGTTTGAGCGATCGCCAGGCGAACGCTTTCGACCGTTCGCCATAACAGCACATGCCTGATGAAAGATCTGGGGTCCAGGATGTTATTGAGACGCTGCTCAATTTTTGTGGAAATTCAAGTAAAACTACACTTTTAAATTAAATGAAAACCCGAGACGTCCATGTCTCCCACTGTCGATACCATAGACAGTATGGCAAAATGAAAGGTTTGTAAAATGTTGTATTTAAAATTGTACATTGAATGCTGGGAAGTTTTGTTTGTGTATTGAGTGCTTAAAACATGTTATATTACCTGAGAATTGAAAAGAAATTATTCGACAGTTTACATCAGTTTTAATGAAGAAATGTTTCAAAATATGAAATACTTCATTCCGAAATGTGAAATATGGTAAATAGTGATGTGTGATATGTGTAGATCACCTCATGAAGATTGCCAAAAACAAGCAAATTATCTGTAGCCATTGTTAACTCTTATACCGAATGTCAGCTGGTGAAATTGTTCTCCAATTATTGCAGTCTTAGAATACCGAATCTGGAGTCAAGGCCATGGTGGCAATATTGGATTATGCAGATGGGTGAAAAACAATCCCAGCCATCATCACTCATATCAAACCACTGTCCAAGATTGAAGTAAATCGGACAAATTGTTTTTAGTTATTGCAGTGACAAGTTTATTTAGCATGACAGGCTGCCATATTGGATTATGCAGGTTGCCGATAAGCAATCCTAGCCATTGTCCAAGTTTGATGTGAAATAAACAAATAGTTTTGGGGTTATTGCAGTCACAAGCTAATTAGCATGACTGAATAGAGATCAAGGCCATGGTGGTCATATTGGATTATGCAAGTTGGCGAAAACAATCCCAGCCGTCCTCTCACTCATACCAACCCACTGTCCAAGTTTGATGTCAATCAGACAAATTGTTTTCGAGTTATTGCAGTCACAAGCTTAGGCAGCTTGGCTGAATAGGGTCAAGGCCTCGGCAGCCATGGCGGCCATATTGGATTACGCAGGTTGCCGAAAAACAATCCCAGTCATCCTCTCTCTCATACCAACCCACTGTCCAAGTTTGATATCAATCGGACAAATAGTTTTTGAGTTATTAGTCACAAGGAAAGTGTGACGGAATGACGAAATGACAGAATGACGGATGGAGCAAATCCTGGTGGGGGACAAAAACCAAGATATCTGCTCTTCTCAAACTGGATTATAACCTTGTACATGTTGGTAAATTTTATGAAAATATAAAAAACATGAGGCAGCACCTAAAAGGTGCAACAACCCCTCAGCCAGACAGTTTTAGTCATAGTATATTGGTACATTGGAGGACTATAATGAATAATTTGACATATCGCATGCGAAAAATATGGTGGAAAAACATTCTGAACAAAAAAACAAAAGGCTTCAAGCCATTCTGGCTTTGAACCCTAATAATAATCTGAGCAATAATAAAAGTCTTCCGATTTTGATTGGAAGCCTAATAATATAGAGTTTTTTTATACCAAAAACTGTATGAATCCCTGTGTACCTGTTGATTGTATGTCTCTTCCCATCTGTGATCAAGCAGATTCCGAGGATGAGGATGGCAATCCAAACAGCCTTGTGATATAAATAATACATTTCATGGACACCAAATTGTATATGTTAGTTTAAAATTGGTGAAAATCTGGTCAATGGTTGTCCTAAGATCTGTGGTTGGGGTGTGGATTATGGGAAAGAGCCCATGCTCTTGCAAGTGGTTTATCTTGACTGTTTCAGCGGAGTTGTCAGCAAAGTCATTGTTGAAGTCTCCAAGTAGAACAACATTATTCGCTGAACAGTGGTTTCACATCATCATATGGACATTTTGCGTGATGTTGCCATGGAAACCACAAAAGTCATCGCCATGTACCCAAATTCAATATGCTTGTGGTTGATCATCCAACAGTCCTGCATGCCAAATTTGAAGTCCCTGGCTGAAACTTTTTGGCTTTTATCACGTTCACATTGCCATATGGACATTTTGCGTGATGTTGCCATGGAAACCACAAAATTCATTGTAATGTACCCAAATTCAAAAGGCTTGTGGTTGACCACCCAACAATCCCGCATGCCAAATTTGAAGTCCATAGCTGAAACGGTTTACCTTCTATCACGTTCACAGCGTCATATGGATATTTTGCGTGATGTTGCCAAGGAAACCACAAAAATAATCACAATGTGCCCAAATTCTATAGGCTTGTGATTGACCATCGAAGTCTCTAGAGGCGATAGTTTGGCTTCTAGAATTGTTGACAACTGATGACCGCACGACTGCCCGGACGGACGACCGAACGTACATGCTGACGACAGAACCCTGAGAGGCTGAGAGGTAAAAACTCAAATTCAAATTCATTTGGTTGATCTTACAATAACATTTGTTGGTTAAGCAAGAAAAGAGAACCTGAAAAAATTTACCTTTAACCTGAATTACTTTCTGTGTGGGGCACATGTGAATATTAGGTAATCCAGATTTCAATGAAACTTGAGATTCAAATCCTCAAATGATAATGTTACATTGGATCAAATGAATCCATTAATTAAAATCCTCACCTGATTGCTACATTCTGTCAATTAAATACAATAATTCAAATTATCACCCGATTGTTACTTTCCATCAATTGAATCCATTAATTCAAATTCTCACCTGATTGTTACATTCCATCAGTTGAATCCAACTGTTCAAATCCTCACCCGATTGTTACATTCCATCAGTTGAATCCAACTGTTCAAATCCTCACCCGATTGTTACATTCCATCAATTGAATTCAATAATTAAAATTATCACCCGTTTATTACATTCCATCAATTGAATCCATTGCTTCAAATCCTCTCCCAACTGTTACATTCCATCAATTGAATCCAATACTTCAAATTATCACCCGATTGTTATATTCCATCAATTGAATCCAATAATTCAAATTCTTTCCAGTTTGTTCATTCCATCAATTGAATCCATTAATTCAAATCCTGACCTGATTGTTACATTCCATCAACTGAATCCAATAGTTCAAATCCTCACCTGATTGTTACATTCCATCAATTGAATCTGTTAATTCAAATCCTCACCTGATTGTTACATTCCATCAACTGAATCCATTAACTCATTCGGTACCAATGACGCCAAAAGATGACAAATGAATTCCCTGTCTCAACCCTGATGGGAAGGCTCTGATCTAAGAGCCTTCCCAACCCCAATGATGCCAGGTGACAACGCTGCTTCGCCTTCAAATAAAAACCCACTCCATCTTCAATGTCGCATTTTACGCGAGCGCCTCGAGTGAAACTTGCTCAAATGTATATATCTTTAAAAAGCCTAAACCTTCAACAATCGGATTATCAAAGAATGTTTTTATTTTGACAAACAAATAAAACAAGATCGAGAGTGAAACGAAGAAATAATGGGGAAAATGCAGAACTACAAAATTTTCACAATTTTACCGTGCCAGGAAATGTTGCTGCGGAAATGTAAATTCACTAAGTAATCCCTCTCAAATCTCTCTATTTCTGAAGTATAACGTGTCCAAGAGACAATCTAATCATTCCATGAAGATGAAATACATCAGATCCACTTCGTAAACTTATTTCCACATTTTTCCAACACCTGTGAACGGAAAATATTGACGATTTCTGTCTCCAGCCACATTCAGAAGGGAACTGCGATGATCGAATTGATCAATCGCGTGCCTTCATTTTGGTCACGTGGTAACAATACAGCCAACCGAAGTGCTGTCAAAGTGTCGGCGTGGTTCATTGGCACATAGGGCCAGACTTAGCAGATGGACCATTTTTATATCCAATCGTAGCTTTCATAATATTAGCCATCCATCATAACTATGAATAGATTGGAAAGCCCATGAAATGATCTGTGAAAACAACTGTGTGAAAGGGGAGATACACGCATTGAAATGTGACGGAAAAAAACCCCCTCCAAAATCTTCGCAATTTAGCGAAGTCTCTGATCTCAAGCTGCATTTCTTCTGACAAATGTCCATGAATAAATGAGTATTTATCGTTTATTTCTGAGCATTGTAATCAAAGAAATATGCTTACAATCTTTGGAAATTACTTTGGTTTGTGCATTTTTTGTATTTTACGTGGTTGTTGTTGTTCATCGAAACATCGATCGCCATTTGCACTATCATTTCGCAAACGTCAATTGAAAATTATGAATGTGTCAGTGAGTTTACTGACTTTTATTTGGAATAAAACTGCCCTTTTTTTTAGGAAAATAATACACACACACAGTTATTGTTGAAATATAGTATTTCAAAAGAACATAAAGCAATAAGTTTCAGATTGTCTGGGATCTGAAATGCAGACAGAAACACATAAATGCCACATAAAAAACACATAAATGTTTTGGAGTTAATTATTCATCTTCACTGACTGCCATGAGCTGAAAGCAGCGGGGTCCAGGCTTAGAAAACTATCCAGAGCTGACAGCCAAAATGAGCTACGGTACTTAATGAGTTAATTCAAATCCTCACCCGATTGTTACATTCCATCAACTGAATCCAATAGTTCAAATCCTCACTCGATTGTTACATTCCATCAACTGAATCCAATAGTTCAAATCCTCACTCGATTGTTACATTCCATCAACTGAATCCAATAGTTCAAATCCTCACCCGATTGTTACATTCCATCAACTGAATCCAATAGTTCAAATCCTCACTCGATTGTTACATTCCATCAACTGAATCCAATAGTTCAAATCCTCACTCGATTGTTACATTCCATCAACTGAATCCAACAGTTCAAATCCTCACTCGATTGTTACATTCCATCAACTGAATCCAATAGTTCAAATCCTCACTCGATTGTTACATTCGATCAACTGAATCCAACAGTTCAAATCCTCACTCGATTGTTACATTCCATCAACTGAATCCAATAGTTCAAATCCTCACTCGATTGTTACATTCCATCAACTGAATCCAACAGTTCAAATCCTCACTCGATTGTTACATTCCATCAACTGAATCCAACAGTTCAAATCCTCACTCGATTGTTACATTCCATCAACTGAATCCAATAGTTCAAATCCTCACTCGATTGTTACATTCGATCAACTGAATCCAACAGTTGTTACATCAATCCAATAGTTCAACTCGACATTCGATCAACTGAGTTCAAATCATCAACTGAATCCAACAGTTCAAATCCTCACTCGATTGTTACATTCCATCAACTGAATCCAATAGTTCAAATCCTCACTCGATTGTTACATTCCATCAACTGAATCCAATAGTTCAAATCCTCACTCGATTGTTACATTCGATCAACTGAATCCAACAGTTCAAATCCTCACTCGATTGTTACATTCCATCAACTGAATCCAATAGTTCAAATCCTCACCCGATTGTTACATTCGATCAACTGAATCCAATAGTTCAAATCCTCACCCGATTGTTACATTCGATCAACTGAATCCAATAGTTCAAATCCTCACTCGATTGTTACATTCCATCAACTGAATCCAACAGTTCAAATCCTCACTCGATTGTTACATTCCATCAACTGAATCCAATAGTTCGAATCCTCACTCGATTGTTACATTCGATCAACTGAATCCAACAGTTCAAATCCTCACTCGATTGTTACATTCCATCAACTGAATCCAATAGTTCAAATCCTCACCCGATTGTTACATTCGATCAACTGAATCCAATAGTTCAAATCCTCACCCGATTGTTACATTCGATCAACTGAATCCAACAGTTCAAATCCTCACTCGATTGTTACATTCCATCAACTGAATCCAATAGTTCAAATCCTTACCCGATTGTTACATTCGATCAACTGAATCCAATAGTTCAAATCCTCACCCGATTGTTACATTCGATCAACTGAATCCAATAGTTCAAATCCTCACTCGATTGTTACATTCGATCAACTGAATCCAACAGTTCAAATCCTCACTCGATTGTTACATTCGATCAACTGAATCCAATAGTTCAAACCTCATCCAATTGTTACATTCCATCAACTGAATCCAATAGTTCAAACCTCATCCACTTATTACATTCCATCAACTGAATCCAATAGTTCAAACCTCATCCAGTTGTTACATTCCATCAACTGAATCCAATAGTTCAAATCCTCACTCGATTGTTACATTCCATCAACTGAATCCAATAGTTCAAATCCTCACCCGATTGTTACATTCGATCAACTGAATCCAATAGTTCAAATCTCACTCGATTGTTACATTCGATCAACTGAATGCAACAGTTCAAATCCTCACTCGATTGTTACATTCCATCAACTGAATCCAATAGTTCAAATCATCACCCGATTGTTACATTCGATCAACTGAATCCAATAGTTCAAACCTCATCCACTTTTTACATTCCATCAATTGAATCCAATAATTCAAATCATCACCTGATTGATACATGTACATTCCATCAATTGAATCCAATAAATCAAATCCTTGAATCCATGAACTCAATTCTTACCTGTTTCGTTACGCTGCTGTTGTTGTTGTATCACAGTATTCACCTCGCCTTGTTTCACTGCGAGAACGATAGCAAGGACGACCACGGTTACAGACAAGGCCACCAACAGTACAATAAGGACTTTTTCCAGTCGGGTCTTTTTCTGCCATGCTGAGACCCCCCCTTTAAACATCACGCCGGCTAAGTCAATTCCCGGTGGAGTGGTTGGGCCATTGGAAAAAGTGTCATCATCATCAAAATTGGTGCGCTTATAACGCTGTCCAGTCATCTGTAATGTATTAAGGAAAACATAATGCATACATTTATTTGTCTTTAATCATCCAAATTCTGTACAAAAATATATCTACAACAAACTGTCACCATCCAATACATGTACATGTACATTGAGAATTTGCCATCCATAATAATGTGTTTTACCTGACTAGGATTGTGGTAGCCACCCAATCAACCATCCCATCAAGACAAGGGGAAATAATGCAACTTTTATCTGATGATGATTTAACTTAATAAAGCAATGCTAATAGTTATATTTTCGGATGAAGTGGACTGCCAGTTGCCTTCAACCAGATGACTAATTCATACTTTTTTATTTTAATTTGCTCAAAGTACATGTAACAAAATCTTATAACATGTATATTAAAATGAAGAAATTCAGTGATCTCATTGTAAGGTCTGTGAGCCCTCTGCGGTTGTCTAAGAAAATCTCCATCATACAAACACATACATGTATATTGGCAATATTTTCCACCCCGCGACCAAGAAAATTTGGGTTTAAACATGTGATATAACTCAATCAACATATTTCATTTAAGACCAAATGAAAATAAAAGTTGTTTTTCATTTTGTTATGTTTAATATTCATGCACTATCAATCTTATTCTATTGGTAAGATTTATTCAATACACAGTATTATTCCCTTTCATCCTAAATCCCAAGACAATGCATGAACAATCAGAGTTCTTCAAATACTTAGGACCATGGGGGACCATGGTTTTGTTCCAAATGTAAGCTACAGTTTCCAACTATCTAGGGAACAAGATGAGGTGGTGTGGTGAAAAGTGAGCCTTTTCAAATGAACTTAGTGTCATGAATATCTGAATGGACGGATATTGTGCTGATATGATCCCTTTGGCAAATGGTCCTGAAACCTGATGACGTAGGCCCCCTACATCCAGGACAATAAAATACCACTTCTATCCCTTGATGCAATGCAGGCCCCTAACATCCATGGCAATTAAATGACAGGTGAGGAGCGTTATACAATTCAATTAGCCTGTCACCTTCCTCGTGTAACCTGACATCAACCTAATTGCCAGCGCGAGGTCCCAGAGCTGAGCTGGCAGTCTGAAGAACAAGCTCTAATTTGGTGTATCGGGTTACATATATGACTTCACGCCTATATTCTTTGCGTTGACAATGACAATTCAATTGGTTTCGTGTTACACAAGCAATATTAGATTTTACATGTTCATGTGTCATACAGATGAATGAAAACAAAATTCATCACGTGACTGAGAGATATATAATACGTCATCAGGGAATGGGACCATTGTGAGGAACAATTTTTGATCCTAAACAAATACATTCTAAAGATCATGTAACACCAGATCTTCATGAAAAGATGTAGATGTGTGACAGTTGTAGTTGGTGATCGACTGATTGTGCGACCCAAAACGATTCCCAATCCCCATCCCACTCATCCCAAATTAAACAGAAATTCAACTATTCGCATCAATCCAATTCAAGATCAACGTAATAAAATCAAATTTTCTGATCCTGTAGAAAATGAATTGAATTGCTCGTTCACGGGAAGGTATCTTCCATTTTAACATGATTAAAGACATGGGTGCAGAAAACCAAAGCAATAGATTTTGCCCAAGCCACACTGACGCCTACGAATGTAGCCTGTGAAAAACCCTTTCTAATGTGTCAGATATGAGAACTCTAGTGTAAATAGGGCACTTGAAGGCATGCTAAAGGAGGTGGGAGATATCGGTCAATAGCTTTGATCCTGGGCTGGTTGTAAAATTCTAGCCTTCCCTCCAACTCCTGTAATAACACAATCAATCGACTGATCAGCCGAACATAATGCGATAACATGATCAATAAAGTAGACAGCGAGACAAAATTGCCGCGATTAAATTACCCATAAATGTGATACATGTAGAGCTGGCTAGAATACTGAATGTGGTCAGAGTTATACCCAAAAAATGAACAAACATGATAGCTGGGGACGACATGTGACGGGGAATGAAATACCAGGATTTTTTTTGCCAAACATAAAAAAATACGTTAGAAGTTGACAGAAATACTGCATCGATCAGGTGTTCAGAATTTGAACAAGCTAATTATGTGTCAGTCCAAGTTACATGATTGAATACCAATGAGGAACACACAATCACCCATTATACCTCAAGCAAAACAAACAAGATTGAGGCTAATTAAACAAATGATGGGGCTAATTTGTCTGAGCAGTAATAATACCACAGACCTCTCAAGTTATAAATTTGCCAAGGCATGAGATTTGAGTATATTCACCCAGGAGATCCGAGCCACTCAATAATGCGAATTTCTAGGCATCATTTCATACAGTTTTTCGCATTTTTATTTCATATAACAGCCTACCATTATACATTTCACCCTTCCTCCAGGGCTGTAAATGGATATACTATATAACCAAATATAGGAACATTTTGAAAGTACGGACTCCTTTTTCTGCAAACTGGAGTAGTTTTGAACGATTCTTGGTTATTTTTGAAATAATTTCATGAAAATTCCCAGATGCGTGAAATTTTGATATAGTTGAATGAGACAGACGCCGAATGTGTGAGGGTTGATAGGTCTGATACCAGTAGACTACATGAATCAGAATGAGTCTAGCTGTGAACATTGTCTACCTGAGCTGAGAGGAATTGTTAACTGGATCAACAGTATGTAACTTGTGTATATGAACCCATCAAGAATACTCACAATAAAGATGTTACCACTCATCTCACTCTTCAATTTCCAAGAAAATTCCGTTGGCACATATTTTCACATCAACGACACCGGATTAAACAGATTGGGAAGCCAACCAGACTGCTGAAGCCAGTATCAGAGCTACATGTACCGGTACTGTACTGGTAGATGCAATAATTTAGCATCGTCTGTGTCGAGAGCTAGGCTGTACATGTACGCTGTCAATAGCAGCGGTAGATCATGCAGAGCGAATTTACTGATAACGGCTAATGGAAAATGACCAGGGCAGTCAAGACTGGATCTATACACATCTGAGAGCCAAATTATATACAGATGAAATATTGTGGCACCAACCATGCCAATATTTTGAAATGTTAGGGGGCAATCCAAAAATTCATGCACGTAATGCTGTGAGTGCATGGTGTCTCAAATTGCCCCAAAAATTATCCATATGATGTTGCAATGCAATTTGGGGGAATTGAATCCATCCATCCCTGTAATGCTATTCACCCATTTCATCAGGCTTGAGAAGTCTAGGACGCATTCAAAAGATTCTAACAGTACGGTAATTTCCCTATTAATTCACCTTCCAAATTTAATTCGAAAACGGCCGATTTTTCCCGTCGTGATTTTGTCCATCCTAATAAAACGAAAACGGGAGCATTTTCAATATACCCGTGAAACAATAAATTCGAACACTCCCGTTTTCGCCACGGAGTTCATGCCGATGAAAGTAAAGTGAATATGTTACTAGAATCTCGTATAGTATATCGCCGTATGCTATTATTTGTAAACGCAGAGAAACAACAGGGAATGGTACAATATAATCAGACTGAATTACTATTACTTACAGTCTATAAGGGAAAAAATTGATTCAATTAACTCCGCAGTCCTGTAATTTTATCCTAACTTGATCGCGTTTCGCCGCAGTCGGGAAAAATATATACGGTAAAAAATCCGAAATGGCTTGAATGAAAAGTCGGTCAGGTGAAACAAAAGTTTCAAACTCTTCTCTGCAAACTTTTACCACATGACGTGTGTCTTTCAACATTTAAATTTACTGAGCTGGTTTTACTTGACTACAATTGTTTTAGCAGCGACACTAAAGTCAAAACACACACGTCGTGCTTCAGGCACACCATCGCATTGACGGACCATTTGGAGTCTTGAACTTGAACTTGCAAATTCCCGCCAAGTTTGTTTCATGGAATGTCGCCATTGTCGACCGGGTTTTGTGAGCACTGAAATACTCTAATATGTGTTACGTGTATAGTTTTATATTTCCAGGATATTCTTTCAATTCCGTGTTAGGTTTCATAATATAGATCATAGCTAATACTGAACAAGAAGGAAGGAATACGTCCAATGTTCTGGCCTACTTTTACGGTGTTATTACGGACGCGAATTTACGGACGTCAGCTTAAAAATCTGCATGATCTTGCTGAACGGGCTGCTGAACTTGTCACTCGATCAATATGCTTGACTTCCTCAAATAGAATTAGACGCCTTTATCAGGGTAGAGAAGATTTTCTGACATCATACACTGCCTTTTATGGAAACTATGATGAGATATCAAAGTTAATACACGGTAATAAATACGATCACTACGACCATGGCAAAGCGGTCCACCATTTTGGATCTTCCGTGAACAGGTGAAAGTCGGCGCGACATTTAATTCGAACACTCGCGTTTTTCTGGAATTAGCTCAACAAATAATTCGAAAGTAGCCAATTTTTGGAGTGGTGAGTTTCATCACTACATCGCGAATTAATAGGGAAATTACCGTATACACTTGCCCCTCATTATAACATGGTTCATTATAAAGCAGGTTTCAGTATAGCCCAATTCAGAAAGGGTTTTATCTCCCTTGTTCCAGTAGGGGCGTGTTGGTGCAGAGAACTTCCGGTAAGTACCAAAGGCCCTCACAATTAGTTTTTAGTAATAAAATATTCCATTTTTCTAGAAAATTAACTTCCTAATGTACACGAATACAGGATCTATCAGCTAGTTCACGTAGAAAATATCAACAGAACAGTTTTTCAAACAAATATTCTGGAATAGTTTATCAATATTTGATTCAAAATAATTGCGGTTGCCTTCAGTAAACGTGAAAACGAGGCGACTACTTCCCGGAAGCAGCTTTTCGTACCTCTAACCTCAAAGAGTGGCAGTTATTCAGGGGGAGATCAGACACTTTCCGGAAAGGGCTATAGAGAAGCCACTGTTATGTCCCCCAAATAAATAGCTGAAAACCTTATTATGTGCTGCTGATATGAAGACTCACTCTAGTGTGTATAGTGCTGTCATCATTTTGTTTCTCAGCTTGAGTGTCATACGGAGGGAAAAGTGTACACTGTATATTCCTGCATAAGACAATCAATCAGCTGTTTAATTTTGTGTTTTTGTTATTCTGGATCGCAGACAAATTCAAGGATGTTGATACACATGATTATTAACCCCTTTTTTTCTTCTCAGAATTGCCACTGAAAGAGGCTCAACTTTTCAGGCAAACCAAACAGTAGTTTCATACAGTTCAAGGCAAGAAATATGAAAAAGACTGGAGGAGATCCTTTATTTCTACCATAACCATTTTCATCAATGACAGACTTGCAGTTTTGTTTTTAATTTTTGTTTGTAGAAGCTAATAATTCCAAACTATATACAAATATCACAACAAAACCCACAATGGATTGAAAGCATAATGAAATATCAAAGCAAAATTCATTCATGTAAATTTTGAGAACAATAATAAGGTGTAGCAAATGTCATTCTGTCAAATTACGTTAGCAACAGTTCTGGTATTCTAAATCCAGTAAACATTTCAGCTTTATTTGAATCCTTGGGATATTCACATTACTCATTCCCTTGAACATTTTGAGATTAGCTGTCTGTCACAGGTGATGCAGGTGTGCTTTGAAATCTAAAAGAATGGCATTAAAGGAAAATGACATTAGCAACACAAATGACATTAGCAACATTTTTCCTGGAGCTCAAAAGTATGTTTACTCATTACAAGATTACGTAGGTAATTTTATTGTGCAATGGGTACTCTTATCCCTACCATTTCTGAGACCCTGTGTACAAGTTTCTTGGATTAAAAAAACATGTTTGAATTTTTCTAACCTCATCTACCTTGACAGATCTGACGTTGACACTAATTTATTATTCCTGTTTGCCATAATTTTTTCCTAGCTTGACGAGTCAGTAGTGGTTAGATAATGAGAAGTATGTAATGGTTTACAGCTGATTCATTCTGTTTTTCTTCGGTAATCATTTAAAAAAATGTTGCCCTTCGTCATTTTGGTTAATATGACAGATGAAAAAATGACTGATTTTGGTACGCTTCGTAACAGAACATGCCTAACCTACAATGTACATGTAGGTGTAGGACTATTATGTAAGGTTTAAGCCTGTAAATCTGCAATATACTCTCAAGTTACTGTCACTGCCTTACAGCTTCCTTGTTAATATGGCAACTCAATCCAAATAAGGAATTCCCAGTGGGGATGTGTTACCATAGAAACAAGACAATGAGGGGTTTTTCTGGACATGTACAGAACCATCTATGAATGTTTACAGCTTATCAGACCACATTGCATAGACAGCTTTTGATTACTAAAACAATACAATGCACAATATTTATGCCACAGAAAGGACAGGCAGCGACATCAGTACTGTAAACAGTATTGATCCAATTGTTCTTACATATTATATACATTGTACATGTACATATTGTATTGAGGGAATGGTGTTCACAGATAAAGTAGACCTACATGACCTATAATATTGCTGGACTAAAATACAATGTAAACCAATGCCTAATCATAGACCTGATCATACAAGGATTTCCTGCATTGTCTTATTCATTTCTAGCTTTTAACACACAGATACACAGCATTTATATGTACACTGTACATGTGGTGTATAGTTCATGTCAGAGGAGATACCGCTTTTCAACCTGACTTCACATGTTAGCATATGGAACAATGGCCGACCACTTCCCCATTTGCTACTATTGGAAATCCCGTAAATTCACGTCACTTCGTCTTACATGAACTACATGATGTACATGTATAGATACTTCATGTAAGTAACTATTGTCTAGAACTGTGCCCCTGGAAAGCCCTGTGTGACCGGGTACCCATTGTTGTCCCCAAGCTTGGCATGCATTGTTTCCTGTTCCTTACCATCTTCACTATGTCAAAGTTTCGTTTTGAGCTAAATTGGCGAAATATTGACATCTTGCATACATGTACATGTAGCAGACCAATTTCTGCCCACTTTAAGTATTTTCCACAACTGTCTGGCTTGTGGGATAATTTAATGGTAGATGAATAGATATATTTTCAATAAATTATGAAAATTAACAGACCCCACAATTAGGATTTTGCTGCAGCTAAAATTCTAGTTGCATTGAAATATTCCCCATTTGACACAATGTTAAAAACTGAGGCAAAGTTTCTTTTGCTATGGCATTGGCCTCAGCACTGCTGATTGCTGTTGCTTTATTTTGAGAGGACTGAATTAATCAATATAATTTTTTCTTCAAAACAGATTTTTAAAAAAAATAATTTTCCTTTATATTTATTAATTTTTATAATATATTAGAAGTGTATGTATAATCATCTACAACTAAATATTCCACAAGCCAAGCAACTGTAGTGTTTTCAAATCTGTTGTCACCATGGTTATGGTAAACAAGTGATCTGATTGGTCAATATGCACAGGATGCACATGTAGCTTTGCTGATTGGCATTTTTCATGAACATGATAGCATTTTCCATGAACATGATCCATCCCAAGTGTACCAGGGGTATCTAGAATAGAGATACCCCTGGTTCTAGGGAGGAGGGCTCTCCTACATGAAGTATGAACCACATATATACATGTAGACAGTTACCCGAATTCTCAAGTTCATCGATCATAAATTTGAGAGTGAGAACCATATGGTGCGATTTGAAATACAAGACATAAAGTTAAAAAAAAGTTCACATCAGATCAGTGAATAGTCGAATGACATCCCATTGTCATCAAACTACTTGAACGCAGAAATTCTCCACAATATTCCAAGGGATTTCCACAATTTTAATTAAAGTAATAATGAACGTGTATAGTATTTGGGTGTCTGAAATTGTGGGTGAATGTACGTTTTAGGCTGCAGTGTTCTGGGGAGAAAAGGGGTTGAAATTATGTGGGCGAATATTGCAACACAATGACATCATGTGATTGATGTGTACACATGACAATGTATCAAACAGGACATTCAGCCATCCTTGCCATAACCCTGCCTGCCTCAAGGTGAATGTACATGTAGCTAGTTTTAATGTACAGGCAGATATGTCAACCATTTTACCATTCAAATCCAAATACTTGAATAAATTCCCAAATATTCCTGAACAGGAACAGACTGACAGACCAAGATCAATGTCCTCAACATTTCCTATGACAGGATAGGTATTAAGCTACAGCATGTACCTGCATGTATTGTGTCTATTGATGGAGAATATAAACATATAGATCACATATATCCCAATAGGAACACATTACGAGGATTATGTGTATTGAAAAATGATAAGATAAATATTGAGTAAGTACGGCAGGAGTACGCTAAGATAAATATTGGATAAGTACGGCAGGAGTACACTTACCATTCAGTTCAATCTCCAAATCAAATTATAAAATTAAGAAGTGACAAGTAGTTGTCTAGCATGTACTGCACTGTGTACGTATGGTTCAGTTATACAGAAACATGAGAGATATTGGAGATACAGTCACCTTAGTTACATACATGTACATGTACATGTATGTCTAATGGTGTTCTTGCTTCCCGACAAAGACTATGGTCATTAAGTACACAAACATCAAGGTACATCCATCAGTACAGTCTAGCTTTGTTTGTCCAGTCTGGAATTATGACCAAAGCAGAGTGGAGAAGATTAGGAGAAATTACCTGAATTAGTCAGCTCTAATGTATATGATTAACTGTCTGCATCAACTGCTTAATCATTCACATAGTCTGTAACCTGGGAGATATTTCCTTGGTTATGACCAGAGATCATATATATTATTATAATCTCTGAGCTAAGCAGATGTTCATGTGGTGATTATCAACCCCATGTATACATAGAATGAACGTAAACACTGGATGACCCAAGTGCTGTAGAGCTCCAAAGTAAATACTGGATGACCCAAGTGCTATAGAGTTCCAACGTAAATACTGGATGACCCAAGTGCTGTAGAGTTCCAACGTAAATACTGGATGATCCAAGTGCTGCAGAGTTCCAATGTAAATACTGGATGACCCAAGTGCTGTAGAGTTCCAACGTAAATACTCGATGACCCAAGTGCTGTAGAGTTCCAACGTAAATATTCGATGACCCAAGTGCTGTAGAGTTCCAACATAAATACTGGATGACCCAAGTGCTGTAGAGTTCCAACGTAAATACTGGATGACCCAAGTGCTGTAGAGTTCCAAAGTAAATACTGGATGACCCAAGTGCTGTAGAATTCCAACGTAAATACTGGATGACCCAAGTGCTGTAGAGTTCCAACGTAAATACTGGATGATCCAAGTGCTGCAGAGTTCCAACGTAAATACTGGATGACCCAAGTGCTGTAGAGTTCCAACGTAAATACTCGATGACCCAAGTGCTGTAGAGTTCCAACGTAAATACTCGATGACCCAAGTGCTGTGAGTTCCAACGTAAATACTGGATGACCCAAGTGCTGTAGAGTTCCAACGTAAATACTGGATGACCCAAGTGCTGTAGAGTTCCAACGTAAATACTGGATGACTCAAGTGCTGTAGAGTTCCAACATAAATACTGGATGACCCAAGTGCTGTAGAGTTCCAACGTAAATACTGGATGACCCAAGTGCTGTAGAGTTCCAACATAAATACTGGATGACCCAAGTGCTGTTCAGTTCCAAGAATCAAAAGTGAATTCTTCGTGATTCTGTTACAAGTGTGTAAGTTATAACAAGAGCCAAAAGTGGCTTCAATATATGCCCGCAAAACAAAAAGATTTAATTTTGTAGTGTAATGATTAGCCTTCCCAAAATACAGCATTGCCTTATTTGGGAATTCAGGAACCACTCGAGCTCAAACTCAACAGGGTAATAATTCTTCTCTATTGATGTCAAGGCATATACTAAAGCAAAATTAATGCAAAATCTAGAACTGACATGACTGATCACATCTGTAAATGAATGTGTTTGTCATCACTTGGTGGCAGACCAGAGTCTGAAAATCAGGTGTCTAATTTTACCATTTTTCACTTTTCCTGGCAACAGGGAGTCTCACTCCTATCGTTCTCATATTAATTTTCCAGTTTTTAGGGGTCTCGTTTCAAAGTAGGGAGTCTCAAAGACACCTTGACTCACTTTTGGCTAAAAGACTGCTTGGTGGTACCGTACATATGAAATTGGGTCAAATTTGACTACCCTGAAATTCAATCACTTTAACTCCCACAATGTATCCACTCGCAAAAACAAATCCAATTTTCAATTTTGATTTTTTGGGCCACAAGACACAGTCTCACTCAAATGCACTCATTCAAAACAATATTAGTGATTTTTAATGATCTTGTGTCACAGTGAACTTCACCTTTTGACCTTGAGCTCAACTGTGGTGCATGACATCTTCTACCTCTAATATATGAAGTCACAAAAATGGCAAGTTTAAATTTTTTTTAATTCAACGGCCACAGTGACCTTTGACCATAAACCTCAATTTCGGGACCGTATGTGACACATTGTCTCCTCACAGTGTAATATGCAACTGTGGATACAAAACTGTCAGACTCATGGAAAAAAAGCAATTTCCAATGATGTCCTGATTTTATGGTCACAAACACTGATCATGACCATTTCACCTTGACCTTAACTTTGGCATGCAGCACATTTGCAAGTTTCAAAATTTTCGGATTCCTTGGGTCACAGTGACCTTGACATTTGACTGCACCCACAATTTTCGTATACGACAGCACACATCTCTACTTGACGTATCCACTCACCGAAAATTGAGATGCATGCAGATGGACGAATTTACAGATGGACGGATAGATGGACAGAACTTGCCATCACAGAATACGTCCACAATTTTTTGGCGGGCCGGCATATAAAAATCGGATGAGATCGTAAGGAATCGGATAGGTGTGGCAAACTTTTGCTCATGATTGTGTTGGACATATAAAACTTGATTGAACGCGACCGAAAGGTGTGCGGCAAATCCCAACTGAATCACAAGCCAAATTTTCTCTCCAACCAACACTCAAGCTATTGGTCACATGTTAGCTCATTATCATATGATTTCCAAGTGGTAGCGCCAACAGATTGTCATACGATCAGTTTCATTTTAATTTCCATGATTCTTACATGTTGCAAAGTTGTGTGGCAAACTCTTACTGCCAATGATGTCGGAAATAATAGTCCAATTCAGCTGCTTCTGACAGAATTGGTTAAGTGTGATCCGAACTCAATGCACTGAACCACTTCCATATAATGTAGAAAACAATTACAGGCAATAAAAACTTTTGAATATCTGAAAATTGGTTCTACTTAAACAATCAGTCAAATTACATTTTGTTTTGGGACATGATCGAGACATCATCATGAGAGCCAATGAAATTTATTCACATTTTAAGGTAAAGCTTTAACTCAGGATTTAAGCAGTGTAGAAATTTGTTTCCATCTTTCATGCAAGTGTCACAAAACAAAGAAGAAGAGAGATTCTGAATAGTACAATGAGTTTAGATGAGTGGATTTTCACTAATATAAAGGCCTGAACAATAGAAACTCACACAAAAGACAGACCAAATTTTCAACTTCCTCGCCCAAACGATAATGAAAATACATCATAAAATGCTAAAGTAGTGCTAAAGTAGATATTGCAACATGATGTCATTAGACGTGCCTGTTTGACTTTGTAACCTTTGATAGGCATTTAGATAAGCGGCACATACATGTATAACATAAGGCTGATCTATGGATAACATTTCACAATCTACATCATGAATTCAATATCTGAAGCACTCATAAGTCAATGTTCCTGCATATAAGTTAACCATTTTTCTATTGATGATGATCGACTGCATGTCACTGCTTCCCCTCCACATTCTGTTTATGACGTGCAGCGTACATCCATGTTTGTAGTCATTCTATGACAGCGCCGTTACGTCGGCGGTCATATTTCTATGCATTGAGAGCCACACTGTTCAAGCGAGAAGGGAATTCTGTCGTTACTTGTGGATCCCCCAATGTCACTTCCTCTTAGTTTGACATCAAAGCATGGATGACAAAGCTAAGTGTACAGTATTTTTGTAAAGGCCGCGACATGGCAGATGAACCCAGGTTAAACAGTGAAAGGGTTTAAATTGTCGCCAGTGGGCGTGTACATGTACATTGGGGGCCATGGAAAGGGGGCGCGACTTCTCGCCACGAGGGAAGGTCTTGTTAGGTGGCAGAAAGGCTAATCTAGTTGCGCTTCAAACATGCAAATCTTTTTTGTTGTTTGAAAATATTTGTGAAATTAGGAGATTATAAAGACACGACCAGGATGTTGCCACTATAATCTCTAGCTTATTTTACATATCACACATCTTAGGTTCAAGATATTTGTCACACGTGAAGATAATGATCGAAATATAGTTCACTTAGTAAATATCACTCATGCTCCCCCCTCCCCCGAGTTTTTAGCCTTAGTCAAGGAGGTTTTTCTCTCTGGGTTTTAACATGTTTAATGCCGGGTGATATATAACAGGACATAACTTCAGAATCTTCACAATTAGATGAATTGTATAGTACATGTATATAGGATAGCACTTTAGCAGTATGTGCGAGTATAAAGTGGAAGTCACAATATGAATTGTTCACTCAGTATGTGTTTTTGTTACTTGTATGCTGCACGAGCGAATAAACGACTCGTCCTGTATTTTTGTTACTTGTACCGGTATGCTGCATGATCGAATAAATGACTCGTACTATGATTTTGTTACTTGTATGCTGCATGAGCGAATAAACGACTTCCTGTCCCGGTATCTGCATGATCGAATAAATGACTCGTACTATGATTTTGTTACTTGTATGCATGAGCGAATTGTGTATAGTACCGGTATATGAAACTCGTACTATTGGAATAAACGACTCGTCCTGTATTTTTGTTACTTGTACCGGTATGCTGCATGATCGAATAAATGACTCGTACTATGATTTTGTTACTTGTATGCTGCACGAGCGAATAAACGACTTGTCCTTCCAATTTGATGTTGGTTTTTCAGATTGTTATAGGATAAAACAATTGGAAGGGAGAAGGAACTACATGTATATGCTCGAATGTCATAGAATAATTCCCCATCAGACTGGTAGTGTGTAATTTTTAAGTTTACAGATAGGAATGTACCGAATCCTGAGAATAGAACATCAAAAATAGATGGAGAACACTTGGGACAAATGTCAATTATGAAGATGAAACATTCAATTGTGGAAATTCACATGATGAAGGCAGGAATGATTCATAGACTACATGTTAGTATGGAAATAGGACATTCTACTGCGGAGAGGTAACTCATACATAAATCGCATGCCAAACGTTCTCAACCACACTGTCTTTCACCGGTGACCCGTAGAACAAATACACTATAGAATTGTGGAACATAGGCAAATAATTAATAATTAATAATTAAGCGGCACAGATATGATCCATAATGACTGATTAGGCCTACAGAAAAAACAAGAGCCCAAGGGGCTTCAATATACGCCCGAATTACACTGGTCCAAATTTCAAGGTTGTTTAATAGCCTTGATTCCAATTGGTAGCTAGCAATCCAGAAAAAGGTCTACAATTTTGTGCTCCTGAGAATGTACATGTAACATATATCACATCTTATATTGTATGATAAACTAAAATGAGCTTAACTCTTGGTAATTAGTTGACCTTGAAGCAAGTGCTGAGTGCTCACATATCCCACAATGAAACGACAACAGTCAAACACAAGAAAATGGTTTCCTTTCAGACAAGAGAATTTTTTATGAAGGAAGAAGAAAGTGATGGACCCCTCTCCCCTTTAAATTAGTAAATGTATGGTTTTTATTTCACAAAAGTTTAACTAAATGCAGCTGTTTCAAACATGGAAAACAACTCCACATGACAATACCATATACATGTAAGGAAGAGAACTTTGAATATTCCAACCTAACACATATAGTCAGCTAAACTTGATTCAGTTTTGGAGGGGCTGTGACCTTGACCTGTGCCAAATTGATCTCAAAATGTATGGCTCCACTTTACCATGCGAGTAAGGTATACTCAAAGTTTGGTATCAATTCATACCTTGAAACTAGAGATATCGCATGGACAACAAATGTTAATGGATGAATGGACAGAACGCAACATCTCATTACACGACCTCATCTTTGACAAGCATATGAAAATGTGACTTTTAATGATTTCTTGATTTTGGGGTCACAGTGACCTGGACTGTTGACCCATATTTTGGTATGTAACACATCATGTCCCGCTAATGTATCTACTGGCAGAAAAACGAATTATTTTTAATGATTTCCTGATTTTGGGGTCACATTGACCTTGACGTTCTGTCTTGACCTACATTTTGGTACATGACACATAATGTCCCCCTAATGTATCTACTGACACAAAAAAAAGTAATTTTCAAAGAGGTTTTGATTTTGGAGTCGGTGACCTGGACTACTGACCTACGTTTTGGTACATGACAAACCGTCTCCCCGTAATTTCTCAATGGACACAAAAAATCGTGATTTTTAACAATTTCACGATTTTGGGGTCACAGTGACATTGACCTTTAACCTACATTTTGATATGAGACACTTCATTTCTGCTTATTGAGTTCACTCACAAAAAAATTAGTAATTTTTAATGATTTCCTGATTTTTAGGTCACACTGACCTTTGACCTTGATTCTGGGGTCACAGTGACCTTGACTACTGACCTGGATCTAAATTTTGGTACATGACAAAACGGCTCCCCGTAATTTCCCAATGGACTAAAAAATCATGATTTTTAACAATTTTACGATTTTGGGGCCACAGTGACCTTGACCTTTGACCTTGACCTACATTTTGGTGGGTGACACATCGTGTCCCCCTAATGTACCTACTGACCAAAAAAAATGGTTATTTTTGATAATTTCCTGATTTTGGGGTCACAGTGACCTTTGACCTTCGACCTTGACCTATTTTTTGGTATGCGACACTTCATTTTCTTCTGTTGAATCCACTCACAAAAAAATTTGAAATTTTTAGTGATTTCCTGATTCTTCCCTCACACTGACCTTTGACCTCTGACCTCGACCTACATTCGGTATGCAACACATCATTCCCCCCTAGGGCATCCACTCATCAAAAATTAGAACTGTAGATAGAAAACTGTCAATGATCAATGATTTCCTGATTTTAGGCAACAGTGACCTTTGACCTCTGACCTCGATCTCAATTTTGGTACGCGACACATCGTCTCCACCTAGTGTATCCACTCACGAAAAATTGCAGCTGTGGATAGAAAACCTTCACAGATATACACCGGACACGAACACTTCAGTGATTTCCTGTTTTTCAGGCCAGTGAGCTTTGACCTCTGACCTCGACCTTCATTTTTGTACACGACACATCGTCTCCCCGTAAGGTATCCACTCACTAAAAATTGGAACCGTGGATAGAAAACTGTCCCAGATATAGACCGGACACGACGGACGGACAGATGGACAGACGGACGGAAACCGCCATCACATAATACGTCCGCCTTTTGGTGGGCGTATAAAAACAATGACTGTTTTTCATCCTCACGTGCATCACATAAAACACCTGCATGTACAAAATTGTAATACCAAGAAAAAATTGATTTGCTGAAAGTATAGTTTACGGCCATACCCGGCTGTTTCTGCTTTCACTGAACCTGGAGATGATGGAAGATGAAACATTCGTGCTCACTCGCCAACATTCAACATAGATCTGCCTTTATTTTTTAATGTAAGAAGAAAGTTTCGACAGCGGGAGAGGCAATTTGCACTTCGACAGCATGCAGCTTGAATTGTCACTTACACAAAATTGAAAGATGCCATAGGAAGAATCATTGACAAACCAAAAAATTTTAAAATGCGGGTTCAACAAACGGTACCCAGCACTTGTTCAGTGGCAGATCTGTACTGGTCATGTAGCAATGGTGAATGGGACAGTGGCGACCCAGTTACACAACAATACTTCAGATCATGCAATGTGCAGTGCCTGTATGGTGATAATTCGTAGCTGTCCACAATGGACAGCTTGGCTTCAACTTCTTCTGTGCCATTAACAATCCATCTGTGATTAGAAACAGCTGATACATTGCAAATGTATACTACAATATGACAACTGTCAGCATTTTTGCCTGATTTTCTGAGCTCAGAAAAATAACATGAGGCACCAAAGGTGCTAGAACCCCTCAGCTCTGTAATATTCTGGAAAACATTATCAGTTATATCACGAGTGTGTGTACATGTGGCAGAGCAGTGTGATCAACAGTTTATTGAGCTGCCTCATTAAATGCCATATTGTACATGTAAACAGCGTTTTGTTCGAGTTTTTTTTACATTTTTACTTCTAAGCGCCCAGAACTATATTTTATAGTAGACGACTGGTTTGTTTAACACTTGACCATTCAGCTTTCCATTAAAGTCTATTATCATAATTGTCGCCAACCAACGTTTTGAATCTCCAACTATAAAGGCAATCAACAGAGCAGGCTTTGGATGCAAGCTACTTTATTCCGAACAGAAACCCAACTATTAAAGAAAGATTTACTGATAATTTTATCCACACAGGCCACTAAAAATCCTCCCTTCCTACCCAGATTTATTAAAAACAAGAGCCCAAGGGGCTTCAATATACGCCCGTATATCTGGAATTACATTGGTTCAAATTTCAAAATTGTTTGATAGCCTTGATTCCAATTGATCTAGCAATCCAGAGAAAGGTCTACAATTTTTTGCTTATAAGAATGTAACATATATCACATCTTATATTGAATGATAAACTAAAATGAGCTCAACACTTGGTAACTAGTTGACCTTGAAGCAATAGCTTAGAGCTCACATATCCCACACTGAAATCGACAATAGTCAAACACAAGAAAATAGTAGTTTTCCTGCAAATGAATTCCTTTCAGATGAGAGAATTTTTCATGAAGGAAGAAGAAAGAGATGAAGTAAACCTTTGTCCTTGAGTTAATAAACAGGTGTGAAGTTCATAAAGGACTCCTCTCCCCGTTAAATTAGTAAATGTATGGTTTTTATTTCACAACAGTTTAACTAAATGAAGCGTTTCAAACATGGGAGACAACTCAACAGGACAATATCATATAAATGCAGGGGAAAGACTTTTGAATATTCCAACTTATTCCAACACATTTAGTCAGCTAAGCTTGATTCATTTTTGCGACCTAGACCTTTGACAAATTGACCTCATATGTATGGCTCCACTTTGCCATGCGAGTAAGGTATACTCAAAGTTTGGTACCAATCCATACCTTGAAACTAGAGCTATCGCATGGACAACAAATTTTAATGGATGAATGGACAGAACGCAACATCGCATTACACGACCTCGTCTTCGACAGGCATATGTCAATGTGACTTTTAATGATTTCTGATTTTGGGGTCACAGTGACCTTGACCTCAATTTTGATACACAACACATTGTCTTCCCTCAATCTAACAATGCACACAAAAAATCATGATTTTTAATGATTTCCTGATTTTGGGGTCACAGTGGCCTTGACCTTTGACCGTGACCTAAATTTTGGTACATGACAAACCGTCTCCCCTCAATTTCTCAATGGACACAAAAATTCATGATTTTTAACAATTTCACGATTTTGGGGTCACAGTGACCTTGACCTTTGACCTTGACCTACATTTTGGTATGTGACTCATCGTGTCCCCCTAATGTATCTACTGACACAAAAAATGTTATTTTTAATAATTTCCTAATTTTGGGGTCGGTGACCTTTGACCTTGACCTAATTTTTGGTACGCATCACTTCATTTCCGCCTATTGAACCCACTCACAAAAAATTAGAAATTTTGAACGATTTCCTGATTTTTTAATCCCACTGACCTTTGACCTCTGACCTTGACCTACATTTAATATGCAACACATCGTTCCCCCCCTAGGGCATCCACTCACCAAAAATTAGAACTTTAGATAGAAAACTGTCAACGATCAATGATTTCCTGATTTTTGGCAACAGTGACCTTTGACCTCTGACCTCGACCTCAATTTTGGTACGCGACACATCGTCTCCACGTGGCGTATCCACTCACAAAAAATTGCAACTGTGGATAGAAAACGTTCAGAGATATAGACCGGACACGAACACTTCAGTGATTTCCTGTTTTTTAGGCCAGTGACCTTTGACCTGTGACCTTGACCTTCATTTTGGTACGCGACACATCGTCTCCCCGTAGGGTATCCACTCACCAAAAATTGGAGCTGTGGATAGGAAACTGTCCCAGATATAGACCGGACACGAGAACCGGACAGACGGACAGACGGACAGACGGACGGAAACCGCCATCCCATAATACGACCGCCTTTTGGGCGGGCGTATAAAAATGATGCTAAACAGGAAAAAAAATTTAACCAACCAACCAGTTTCTGACACTTGGATACCTGAACTTGCTACTTATACTATAAAGGTTATCAAGACGTGAAAGTGATGAAAATTGCACATTAAGCAATTCCTATAATTAATATCATCACCAACCTTAGGTAACTTGAAAAAAATTTGTGGAGATCAAACCTTGGACTACCTTCGCAGGCGGATCAATCCTTGAGAAAAAAAATTACGGGTTGGCCATGCATGGGCATGGATCATTCAGAAAACAAGCGTTCTGAGAACCCCAACATCTCGCCTTGCGGGGTCATCCGCCGAAGGTGCAGCAGTATTGAAAGCATACATGTAGAGCAAACAATGAGGTCTGGAATAGGTGATGTGGTACAGACAATAATGTCTGGAATAGATTTTCTGGTACAGACAATAACATCAGTCCCATGTGGGATTACTGGCATATAAGTTAATCCCATGTAGGATGGATAGGTCAGTGCCGTCGGATTACTGGTGCATAGGGCAGTCCAGTGTGAGATTACTGCTGGATAGGTCAGTCCCATGTGAGATTACTGCTGGATAGGCCAGTCCGGTGTAGGATTACTGCTGGATGGACCAGTCCTGTGTGTTATTACTGATGGATAGACCAGTCGCCTGTGGGATTACTGCTGGATAGTCCAGTCCCAAGTGGGATTACTGCTGGATAGGCCAGTCCTGTCTGGGATTACTGCTGGACAGATGAGTCTCGTATGGGATTAATGCTGGATAGGACAGTCCAGTGTGGGACTACTGCTGCATATAGGTACATGTAGTCCAGTGTGGGGTTACTGCTGTATACAGCAATCCTGTGTGGGATTACGGCTGAGGAGGCCAGTCCCATGTGGGATTACTGTTGGATAGGCTAAACCTGTGTGAGATTACAGTGGGATAGGTCAGTTCCATGTGAGATTTATGGCTGGATAGGTCAGTGCCATGTGGGATTAGTGCTGCATATTGCAGTCCAGTGTCATATTACTTCTGGATAGGTTAGTCCCGTGTGCGATTACTGCTGCATAGGCCAGTCCCGTGTGGAATTACTGCTGGATAGGCCCGTCCCATGTGGGATTACTGCTGGATAGGCTAGTCCAGTCTGGGATTACTGCTGGATAGGTCAGTCCCGTGTGGCATTACTGCTGGATAGGCCAGTGCCATCTGGGATTACTGCTGGATAGGTCAGTCCTGTGTGAGATTACTGCTGGATAGGCCAGTCCCAAATGGGATTACTGCTGTATAGACCAGTCCGGTCTGGGATTACTGCTGGATAGTTGAGTTCCGTATGGGATTACTGCTGGATAGGTCAGTCCCATGTGGCATTACTGCTGGATAGGCCAGTGCCATTTGGGAATAAGGCTGGATAGGTCAGTCCCGTGTGGGATTACTGCAGGAGAGCTGTGACCTAGGAAAACATGAAACATGTCCACCAAGTTTTATAATCATCCCACGAAAGGCTCAACAAACTTTTCATGTACAGATCTACGTGTAAATTTTTGGTCAACAAAAACCTTATCAATGGAAATATACAAAGTCTAAACTGCAATAATTAGGACCAAAATTCATATTTAATGTCATATTTCTCTTTAGCACATGCACATCCTCGAATCACATTGAACTTGGGTAGCAAGTGTCAAACTCATCCATTGAAAGCTGACAACTTCAGAAAACTTTCCATGTACAGGTGTACATGTTTTTATTGGCAGATTACTTAGACAAAACCCTCAAAATTTGAACAAAAATTAATATTTCATCTCCTAAATAGCACAGGTACATCTTCTAATCATAAGAAACATGTGTACCAAGGTTCATAATCATTCAATGACAGCTGACAACTGCAGCAAACTGTGGTGTACAGATGTACATGTGCACTTCAGCTAAACGCAGAACTCTTATCGTTTGCTATAATTTGGAGAAAAATTAATATTTCATCTCAAAAATAGCACAGGTACATTCTCTAATCATAAGAAACATGTATACCAAGTTTTGTAATCATCCAATGAGAGCTGACAACTGCAGCAAACTTGTCATGTACATGTATATGTATACATATAGAGGCCTACATGTACAATTCACCTAAACAGAAAACTCATCATTTGCCATAATTTGAAGAAAAATTAATATTTCATCTCAAAAATAGCACACGTACATCCTCCAATCATAAGAAACATGTGTACCAAGTTTCGTAATCATCCAATGGGAGCTGACAACTGCAGCAAACTTACCATGTACATGTACACATGTAGAGGCCTACATGTACAATTTACCTAAACAGAAAACTCTATCATTTGCCATAATTTGGAGAAAAATTAATATTTCTTCTCAAAAATAGCACAGGTACATCCTCTAATCATAAGAAACATGTGTACCAAGTTTCATAATCATCCAATGAAAGCTGACACCTGCAACAAACTTCAGCTAAACGCAAAACTCTATCATAGGGATTTTAACATTGGAGCACCCCAGGGGTAGTACCCCCAGGTGGCATACCCACCCCCCCCATATTTTTTTTATTTTTTTAATATTTTTTTCTAATTTTTCTAGATTTTTTTTTTATTTGCTAAACCAAAAACCTTATCATTTTCAGGCAGGGGACACCGACACCAACAACCGACACCGACACTGACGACGACATCCTATTTCCCCCCTCACAATATCTCCCCTTTACTTCGTAAGGCGAGATAAAAAAGGAAAGATAATTTGGTATTCAGGGACAAAGCGGGCAATATTCCGTTGATATTTTGAAAGCAGAATGGAGAGAAAAGACTGATGAAAAGGGAAACATATGAAACGGGCTGTAGAACTATCTTCAATTATTCTTGGAACAGTTTTCATTTGGGTTGTATCGGGTACCTTATTCAGCAATGACCATTCCATTACCCGACTGTTTCCGATTGTCAGTAGAATTTGACCAAAGCATAATTCATAATAAAACTTGTTATTTTAAAAAAAATTTATAAAATGATTCCACTAAATCAATAACCCAAAAGATACAAAAGGCACACCTACAAAATACATTCTGTACTGGATAGAAGTTTTGAGCACCTGCCTTCAGTAGTTTTCAAGATATGGAATGTTAACGAAAATGGTACGGACGGACAGACAGACAGATGGACAGATGGACAGACGGACCCACAACAATACCCCTATGCCCATTCGGGCTGAGGGGTAAAAATATGCCTGCCCTCATAACTGGTTTTTATTTTCAAAAAAGGATGATAAACAATCTTTTCTTTAGTGAGTCTTAGTTCTGTTATACTCAATAATGACAAAAATGCATTTTTGTGTTCTGTAGTCTATGATCAGAAAAGTACTGGTAGCTAGCAGGTCCCTCACCAGTCTGAATGCATTGTTGCCTTCACTAGTAAAATTCTGCTGACAATGCCCTCTATATAACTTGGCAGAAAGGTTGATACAAGGCAGAATTGTGTGAAACTCCAAAAGTGTACATGTAGCTGAATTTTCAATAGGCTCCTGCTGCAATATGTGCTGCAAGTTTGTCACTCGATCCTTAGGTATAGTCATTCTTGTATATGGTGGTAATGAAACAATGGAGATGGATGTAAGCCACAGCCCTATTTCTTCTAATTATTCAGACGGCAAAACATAACTTCAGGAATCTGTGGAGAGAAATTCTGTTAACATTCTACAAATATCACTAGCTGTATTTTCAGTTCTTGGGATAAATAACCTATTTATGTCACAGTATTTAGCCTCAGTTGATATAAAGATGTATTTTTTCTGCTTCAAAGTCTAAAAATGCTGTTAGAAAAATTAGAAGAAATAGGGTAATATCCCAGACCAATTTTGGCAAAGGGCAAGGGGAAGATGTACATGTACAATGTCAGTGATACATGTATTTCCTACGCTTAAAATGGTTTCATATAGATTGAGAGTACAAAGTCAGTCAGTGCTCTCTGATAGTTGATGAGAAATCCATATTCTCTTACAATGTGGTGGGCAGATCATCAGATTAGAGAAAATAATTGGACTAAAATGTCAACTTGAATTGCAGCGTAACAGATGCGAGTCCAATATATTCATAAATACTCACCACCTCTTCCATGATGTTGATGTTGTGATATTGATGTTACAATCCAAAAAGCTTAACTCCAGGACTAACAAGTGCTAGTACTACAGCTGATACACTGAATCACAGGACCCCGGTACAAGCTCCGATTATACGCCTACATGAAATCTTCGTATATAATTATTATTCAGATTCATGAACTTGGAGATGCATGTAAACAGTATATGTATCAAATGATATCTATATACAATTCGTGTACTGTTTTATATCCAGTATGTAATCCACTCTTCCATGTAGCCCGACACTGTATGGTACTTCAAGGATCTTCACAAATTTACTTATTAAAATATTCTGTCACATGACTCCTTCACACCTCCCATGTGTCTGAGATATTAAGTATAGACTATACAAACTTGACCTGAATTGCCTCTCATTACACAGTAAATAGGTTCATTTCATTACCACGCATCAGTAATTCAAGCCCTAGTTGCCTCCAGTGTTGAATCATTTCTTCAGTATACTCTCTACTAGGAAGGAGTTTTACCCCAATTTTATTTCCTCAAAAGATACATGGATGCATTGGCACATAAATAATGTAGACCAGCCTACACAGGCAAGCAGCTAAACCAACAAATACTAGTCAGTGAGTATGATTTAACTTCGCTTTCAAGAATCTTTCAGTCATATCACCACATTTGGATCCAATATTCCTTTTCACAGTCTAATTGATGGGAAACTTAATAAGCTGATAAGAGTCAAAATGTCCCCTTGCAATACCAACTGGTTACTGATCTGTCATCCATGAGATCCTTTTAATTTAGACTAGTGATTGGTCACCAAGGACTTTAACTGCTATCTTTAATACATGTACCAACTCAATTGTCCACACTTGGTTACATACTGGTAACAACCCTGACAAATATACAGCACATGATGACCAAGCTGCACATGCTGAATCTGTGCTGAAGCATTACGCTGAATCGGTGCCATATTATGACAGCACATTTACATCATGTGATGTTTAATGTGCTGCCTTAACTTGTTTTCCGGATTCACTGATATGTGGCACCGATATTGCGCTGACAATGTGCTCATAGTAGGAGGACTGAAGAGTCCCCTCCCCTCCCCTCTCAAATACACACACTTTTTCTTGCTGCGGTTCATCCTAAATCTCACAGGTTTTGGTTATATATCTGAAAATCTTCAGTATTAAGTCCAATGCCTGAACATAATGTGATGCTTCTATAGATCTACGCTAAAGAGCTATGAAGACTGCAGGTGCCACTCTCTAGAGGTCTTTATGGGCTTAATTTAATCAACCTGCATACTCAGCTCATTTGCAGTAATCAGCTGGTTCAAATTTCAGCAGAATTACAAAAAATCTGTTAAACAAATTAGAGGAATAGAGCTGTATTCAGAAAGGGATAGACTCCATGGAAATCCAAATTCAGACTAAACCATGGTGATTGACTATAATCTAAGTCAGTCATGTAAGACATGTATATCCTGAAGGATACAGAGTCCTCCTGCAGGCCATCTTTACACACCCTATAAAATTTGTCTTTAGGCATATACAGCTGAAAATATGGCGGCAAATGCATTTGTTGAAAGTGTAATTCTCAAGGATTGCAAATATATAAAGACGATGGTATGATAAGGCTGCATTTTGGCCTATACTTGTGTATGCCTACATGGTGCGGTTGAAATCGAAAAAATAAAATGTCCTAAAATAATTGAGGTATATGTAAAAAGATTGGGTTTTCTGACTTTAAAATGTAGAAAAACATGTGCAGTACATTGTATTTCTTTCAAAATTGAATGAATTTATATATAGTTTACATATCTTAACTTTTCGTGTAGAGGTTAATTAAAATAAACTTAAAACTTAAAGGTACATAATCTAGCCAAGATAAAACTGTCATTGACATTTGATACATGTAATGATCCGTTTATTTATTTATATGAGTGCAGGAATACAGTGCATGGATATATACGGACCCACAACACCGCTACAACTGACAACAATCATGGAAGGACACAATGGGATAGATGAGTGAGCTGTTACTACGACAACCATCAGAACACTGGCCACACAGGAGAGATGACAACACAATTGTTTACAGGAGATGGTAAGCAGTATACAACAAATGTTATGTAAGCAAGATCTATAGACTACATCATGTACGTACGCTGAACGTTGGATTGATCTCTCTCAGCTGGATCCTCAGCATGGCGCTCCTCGCTGCATGGCGAGAAACGATAAATCAAAGAGGCATGTTAGTGCTGGCGAAGCTTACAGATGAGCACATGAACAATGTAACACTCGAGCATAAAGGGTTATTAAAGGGAGATAAATGATGACAGTTCACATACATGTGCATGTCCCAGGGATGGCAGCACCGGTCAAACATGTCCAAATTGATGGATGCTATACAGCCATTAGGTCACAGATGTGGAGACACTAAAATCAGACACCTGATTGGCTTACAGCTGTTCAAAGCCAATCAGCCTCAACAGAGCCATTTACAGAGCCATAGATGAGACCGCAAAATCTGCATGTTGAGGCTTGTGAGAAACCCTTTACAAGACTAAAGTGAGTGAATAGAATTTGACGTCGCTTTCAACAATATTTCAGCTATATCATGACGAACCAACTAAGCTCCACCCAGCCTAGTTGTGTTCCTGCTAATTCAAAGAAGAAATCTTTGAAGCAGCATGGAACCAGACACCCTTCATCCACCCTATACAAGACTAAAGTAAGAATATACAAGTCACTCACGTACACGCATATCACAGGGGCTTGTTGATGGTCAGTTATTAAGTATGATATTAATATTCATACTCTATTTCTACTCCATTAATAGAGTAGGAGGAGACTAAATATATGAATATTAATATCATAATTAATAACTGACCATCAATAAGCCCCTGTGCTGCATATACTGACGTTGAATATCACTTAAGTTTGACAGAACTCCGGAAAAAAGCAGATAAACTCACAGATATATTGATTAAATAAAGTCAAAGTGCTTCTCAAAGTACCGATTAATGGCAACATAACGTGAAACAATCCCATCACACTGTGGATGGTTGAGATAGGTCACTACAAAACGGAATTCCTCCTTTCAATAATGATCAATATTTTCACATAAAGAAGATTGATATATAGTACATCCTGCACCCTGGCCCACTGCGCTCCATGCTGACTGGCCAAGAGCCATGCACAGAAAAGCTGTCACCAAATTTTTCAGCCCAAGCCAAGGCCCCAGTGAAAATTACAAACTGATATAGCAGAGATTTCTTTGCCCCCATCTGTCACACATGTGAAGTTTTTATAATAGGGTGAAAACAAATAATTGTATCAATTCTATTTTACCCGAAGTCATATATATGTAATATAATCAATCTCTGTTCTTCATACATTTGTACATGTAATACACTGAATCTCTGTTCTTCATACATTTCACTCAATCTCTGTTCTTCATACATTTGTGCATGTAATACACTCAATCTCTGTCCTTCATACATTTGTACATGTAATACACCCAATCTCTGTTCTTCATACATTTGTGCATGTAATACACCCAATCTCTGTTCTTCATACATTTGTGCATGTAATACACCCAATCTCTGTTCTTCATACATTTGTGCATGTAATACACCCAATCTCTGTTCTTCATACATTTGTGCATGTAATACACCCAATCTCTGTTCTTCATACATTTGTACATGTAATACACCCAATCTCTGTTCTTCATACATTTGTACATGTAATACACCCAATCTCTGTTCTTCATACATTTGTGCATGTAATAAACCCCATCTCTGTTCTTCATACATTTGTGCATGTAATAAACCCAATCTCTGTTCTTCATACATTTGTGCATGTAATACACCCAATCTCTGTTCTTCATACATTTGTGCATGTAATACACCCAATCTCTGTTCTTCATACATTTGTGCATGTAATACACCCAATCTCTGTTCATACATTTGTTCATGTAATACACCCAATCTCTGTTCTTCATACATTTGTGCATGTAATAAACCCCATCTCTGTTCTTCATACATTTGTGCATGTAATAAACCCAATCTCTGTTCTTCATACATTTGTGCATGTAATACACCCAATCTCTGTTCTTCATACATTTGTGCATGTAATACACCCAATCTCTGTTCTTCATACATTTGTGCATGTAATACACCCAATCTCTGTTCTTCATACATTTGTGCATGTAATACACCCAATCTCTGTTCTTCATACATTTGTATACATGTAATGTACATCCAATCTCTGTTCTTCATACATTTGTACATGTAATACACTCAATCTCTGTTCTCCATACATTTGTACATGTAATACACCCAATCTCTGTTCTTCATACATTTGTGCATGTAATACACTCAATCTCTGTTCTTCATACATTTGTACATGTAATACACTCAATCTCTGTTCTTCATACATTTGTGCATGTAATACACCCAATCTCTGTTCTTCATACATTTGTACATGTAATACACTCAATCTCTGTTCTCCATACATTTGTACATGTAACACACTCAATCTCTGTTCTTCATACATTTGTACATGTAATACACTCAATCTCTGTTCTCCATACATTTGTACATGTAATACACTCAATCTCTGTTCTCCATACATTTGTACATGTAATACACCCAATCTCTGTTCTTCATACATTTGTACATGTAATACACCCAATCTCTGTTCTTCATACATTTGTACATGTAATACACTCAATCTCTGTTCTCCATACATTTGTACATGTAATACACCCAATCTCTGTTCTTCATACATTTGTACATGTAATACACCCAATCTCTGTTCTTCATACATTTGTACATGTAATACATCCAATCTCTGTTCTTCATACATTTGTACATGTAATACACTCAATCTCTGTTCTCCATATATTTGTACATGTAATACACTCAATCTCTGTTCTCCATACATTTGTACATGTAATACACCCAATCTCTGTTCTTCATACATTTGTACATGTAATACACCCAATCTCTGTTCTTCATACATTTGTACATGTAATACACCCAATCTCTGTTCTTCATACATTTGTACATGTAATACACTCAATCTCTGTTCTCCATACATTTGTACATGTAATACACCCAATCTCTGTTCTTCATACATTTGTACATGTAATACACCCAATCTCTGTTCTTCATACATTTGTACATGTAATACACCCAATCTCTGTTCTTCATACATTTGTACATGTAATACACTCAATCTCTGTTCTCCATACATTTGTACATGTAATACACTCAATCTCTGTTCTCCATACATTTGTACATGTAATACACTCAATCTCTGTTCTCCATACATTTGTACATGTAATACACCCAATCTCTGTTCTTCATACATGTAATACACCCAACCTCTGTTCTTCATACATTTGTACATGTAATACACCCAATCTCTGTTCTTCATACATTTGTACATGTAATACACTCAATCTCTGTTCTCCATACATTTGTACATGTAATACACTCAATCTCTGTTCTCCATACATTTGTACATGTAATACACCCAATCTCTGTTCTTCATACATTTGTACATGTAATGCACCCAATCTCTGTTCTTCATACATTTGTACATGTAATACACTCAATCTCTGTTCTCCATACATTTGTACATGTAATACACTCAATCTCTGTTCTCCATACATTTGTACATGTAATACACCCAATCTCTGTTCTTCGTACATTTGTGCATGTAATACACCCAATCTCTGTTCTTCATACATTTGTGCATGTAATACACCCAATCTCTGTTCTTCATACATTTATGCATGTAATACACCCAATCTCTGTTCTTCATACATTTGTGCATGTAATACACCCAATCTCTGTTCTTCATACATTTGTACATGTAATACACTCAATCTCTGTTCTTCATACATTTGTGCATGTAATACACTCAATCTCTGTTCTTCATACATTTGTGCATGTAATACACCGAATCTCTGTTCTTCATACATTTGTACATGTAATACACCCAATCTCTGTTCTTCATACATTTGTGCATGCAATACACTCAATCTCTGTTCTTCATACAGTTGTGCATGTAATAAACCCCATCTCTGTTCTTCATACATTTGTGCATGTAATACACCCAATCTCTGTACTTCATACATTTGTGCATGTAATACACCCAATCTCTGTTCTTCATACATTTGTGCATGTAATACACCCAATCTCTGTTCTTCATACATTTGTGCATGTAATACACTCAATCTCTGTTCTTCATACATTTGTGCATGTAATACACCCAATCTCTGTTCTTCATACATTTGTACATGTAATACACCCAATCTCTGTTCTTCATACATTTGTCCATGTAATACACCCAATCTCTGTTCTTCATACATTTGTACATGTAATACACTCAATCTCTGTTCTTCATACATTTGTACATGTAATACACTCAATCTCTGTTCTTCATACATTTGTACATGTAATACACTCAATCTCTGTTCTTCTTACATTTGTACATGTAATATAGTCAATCTCTTTTCTCCATGTATTTGTACATGTATGCAATACACTCAGTCTCTGCTCTTCATACATTTGTGCATGTAATATAGTCAATCTCTGTTCTTCATAAATTCATACATGTAATACACTCAATCTCTGTTCTTCTTACATTTGTACATGTAATATAGTCAATCTCTTTTCTTCATACATTTGTGCATGTAATATAGTCAATCTCTGTTCTTCATAAATTCATACATGTAATACACTCAATCTCTGTTCTTCTTACATTTGTACATGTAATATAGTCAATCTCTTTTCTCCATGCATTTGTACATGTATGCAATACACTCAGTCTCTGTTCTTCATACATTTGTGCATGTAATATAGTCAATCTCTGTTCTTCATAAATTCATACATGTAATACACTCAATCTCTGTTCTTCTTACATTTGTACATGTAATATAGTCAATCTCTTTTCTCCATGCATTTGTACATGTATGCAATACACTCAGTCTCTGTTCTACATACATTTGTGCATGTAATATAGTCAATCTCTGTTCTTCATAAATTCATACATGTAATACATTCAATCTCTGTTCTTCTTACATTTGTACATGTAATATAGTCAATCTCTTTTGTCCATGCATTTGTACATGTATGCAATACACTCAGTCTCTGTTCTTCATACATTTGTGCATGTAATATAGTCAATCTCTGTTCTTCATAAATTCATACATGTAATACACTCAATCTCTGTTCTTCTTACATTTGTACATGTAATATAGTCAATCTCTTTTCTCCATGCATTTGTACATGTATGCAATACACTCAGTCTCTGTTCTTCATACATTTGTGCATGTAATATAGTCAATCTCTGTTCTTCATAAATTCATACATGTAATATACCCAATCTCTGTTCTTCATAAATTCATACATGTAATATAGTCAATCTCTTTTCTCCATGCATTTGTACATGTATGCAATACACTCAGTCTCTGTTCTTCATACATTTGTGCATGTAATATAGTCAATCTCTGTTCTTCATAAATTCATACATGTAATACATTCAATCTCTGTTCTTCTTACATTTGTACATGTAATATACCCAATCTCTGTTCTTCATAAATTCATACATGTAATATAGTCAATCTCTTTTGTCCATGCATTTGTACATGTATGCAATACACTCAGTCTCTGTTCTTCATACATTTGTGCATGTAATATAGTCAATCTCTGTTCTTCATAAATTCATACATGTAATACACTCAATCTCTGTTCTTCTTACATTTGTACATGTAATATAGTCAATCTCTTTTCTCCATGCATTTGTACATGTATGCAATACACTCAGTCTCTGTTCTTCATACATTTGTGCATGTAATATAGTCAATCTCTGTTCTTCATAAATTCATACATGTAATACATTCAATCTCTGTTCTTCTTACATTTGTACATGTAATATAGTCAATCTCTTTTCTCCATGCATTTGTACATGTATGCAATACACTCAGTCTCTGTTCTTCATACATTTGTGCATGTAATATAGTCAATCTCTGTTCTTCATAAATTCATACATGTAATACACTCAATCTCTGTTCTTCATAAATTCATACATGTAATATAGTCAATCTCTGTTCTTCATACATGTACATTTGCACATGTGTTTTCAGCATATTCGGAACAACTGCTTTCTCAAATTCTGGTATAAAATCCCATCATGACAAACAAAACAGAATATGGTCTGGGCACGAAGTTCATGTACAGGTGACCGGACATCTCTAGATAAAGGCTGCCTGTGCACAGTATAGCTCCAAACTAATTGTGAACTTATTCAGGGGTCGAAATTTTTTGAAAGATACAGTAGAGAAATAAAGTACCTGTCTCCAGTGACAGGTAGCCAATCATTTTTTTTTTTTTTTGTTCAAAATATATCTTTGATAAAATTCAATCAAAACAGCTGCTAATTAGTGCATGGAAACAAGGTGTCATAATAGTTTATTGGTAGCTTTCCACATATAGATTTATCATTAATCTTGGATTACATGTACTTGACCTTAAAGGTGACAAATAAACTTTTTGCGACAGATAAATTATTTTGGATATTTCGACCCCTGTTATTCCACCCCAATCTTATAGGCCTTGACCATTTCTACACTGCCATGGCTTACAATGCTTGAATTCCTCAACCTAATCTGGATTTCAGGTGCAATATGATACTTTTGAGAAATCAATATGCCCAGCTAACAGGAACAGAGAATATGCACTGAAGTGAGAAATTAATAAATATTTCCTTTTAAGCTAGGTTTGCACAGACTTGATTATTCTGATGCCCAGCTGTAATCTATTCCCCATTAGACATATTGTTAGATATTCTGTCGGGCTTGCAGAGTCGGAACCAAGGTCTAAAGTACAACAGCAGTGAAAGCTGCAAGTAACATACTAGTACTTGTACTCAATAGCATTGTGCTAATACATGACTTGCTGGTCCTCTGAAAGTGCCCCGGAGCAAGATTCTGGGTGAACATGGTGAATGAGTCGCTTTAAACATTATTTCAGTCATATTGCGACAAACCAACTAAGCACCACCCAGCCAAGTTGCATTCCTGTTGCTTCAAAGAAGAAATCTTTGAAGCAACATGGAACGAGATCCCCTCCATCCACCCTATAAAACACGGAGGACAGCACACAAGACACAGACAGGATGCTTACATGGTGCAATAAAGACAAGTGAAACTAGAGGTTCCGCTTTGACCCTTGGGTTGCCGCTCGGGCATGAAGCCTATGCTGGTTGTTTTTTTAAGCAAAAACATACGTCTCCCCCAACCTCCCACCTTGCATTGAGTGGGCACATTATTTAAGGGAAAGTGCTATAAAATTAATGTAGAAATAAGTGTCAAGTAGTTCTCCCGATATCTTGCCAACAAGGTCTGTGTATATACATGTACAATTAGATGAATGGATGGACGGACAATGGACAAGGATAAATGCACGCACAAACCAAAATCTAATCAAATGAGGGGGCTATTCCAATGAACCTTCCAAGTTTGGTGAAATTCTGTTCAGTAGTTCTCAAGATATCTTGCAGACAAGGCCTGTATATACATGTACATGAAGATGGACGAACGGACACGGATGAACACACCAAAACCTAAACAAATGAGAGGCTATCCCAATGAAGCTTCCATCCTAGTTTGGTGAAATTCCGTCCAGTAGTTTCAAGATATCTTGCAGACAAGGCCTGTATATACATGTACAAGTAGATGGACGGACACCAAACACAGATGAATGCACGCAGACACACCAAAACCTAATCAAAAAATCGACCATAGAGGTCCATGTCCCCCGCTAGCAGCACCAGTTATGGTGGATTACATCCACCATAACTGGCGCTGCTGCTGCGGGGGCCATGGACCTCTACGGTTGATTTTTTGGAGTCGATATCTCATATCATTGATAACAGTATGATTTGAAAATGGAGATATCGCTGATGAGCTTAACATAATCTAATACAGCAGATGGCACCCATATTCGATTATGCACATCCATAAAACATAATACATGACTGTCCTCTCACTAAGGTCAAGGGACTCCCCAAGCTTTGAAGTAGATCAGTTGAATCGTACTCCAGCTATTGTCCGGACAAGATCAAACTGCTTAAAATCCAATGAAATCCAGTATAGCCGATGGTGGCCATATTGGATTAAGCACGTCCTTGAAAAACAATCCTAATCCTCCTCTCAACAATGTCAAGGCACTCCCCAGGTATGAAGTAGATTGGTTTAATCGTTCTCGAGTTATTGTCCAGACAAGATTCAACTGCTTACAATCCAATATGGCTGACGGCGGCCATATTAGATTACGCACATTGCTGGAAAACAATCCCAACCGTCCTCCCACCAATGTCAAGGCACACCCCAAATTTGAAGTTGATCGATTAAATCGTTCACGAGTTATTGTCCGGACAAGAAAATCTAAGATCCAACTGCTTATAATCCAATATGGCTGACGGTGGCCATATTGGATTATGCACATCGCTGAAAAAAAATGCAAACCGTCCTCTCACCGATGTCAAGGCACTCCCCAAGTTTGAAGTAGATCAGTTGAATCATACTCCAGTTATTGTCCGGACAAGATCAAACTGCTTAAAATCCAATGAAATCCAGTATGGCTGATGGTGGCCATATTGGATTAAGCACGTCCTTGAAAAACAATCCTAATCCTCCTCTCACCAATGTCAAGGCACTCCCCACATATGAAGTAGATCGGTTGAATCGTTCTCGAGTTGTTGTCCGGACAAGATCCAACTGCTTATAATCCAATATGGCTGACGGCGGCCATATTAGATTACGCAAATTGCTGAAAAACAATCACCACCGTCCTCTCACCAATGTCAAGGCACACACAAAGTTTGAAGTTGATCGGTTAAATCGTTCATGAGTTATTGTCCGGACAACAAAATCTAAGATCCAATTGCTTATAATCCAATATGCCTGATGGCGGCCATATTTGATTACGCACATTGCTGAAAAACAATCCCAACAGTCCTCTCACCAATGTCAAGGCACACCCCAAGTTTGAAGTTGATCGGTTAAATCGTTCACGAGTTATTGTCCGGACAAGAAAATCTAAGATCGTACTGCTTATAATCCAAAATGGCTGACGGCAGCCATATTGGATTACGCACATTGCTGAAAAACAATCCCAACCGTCCTCTCGCCAATGTCAAGGCACACCCCAAGTTTGAAGTTGATCGGTTGAATCGTTCACGAGTTATTGTCCGGACAAGAAAATCTAAGATCCAATTGCTTATAATCCAATATGGCTGATGGCGGCCATATTAGATTACGCACATTGCTGAAAAACAATCCCAACCGTCCTCTCACCAATCTCAAGGCATATCCCAAGTTTGAAGTTGATCGGTTAAATCGTTCACGAGTTATTGTCCGGACAAGAAAATCTAAGATCGAACTGCTTATAATCCAAAATGGCTGACGGCGGCCATATTTGATTACGCACATTGCTGGAAAAAAATCCCAACCGTCCTCTCACCAATGTCAAGGCATACCCCAAGTTTGAAGTTGATCGGTTAAATCGTTCACGAGTTATTGTCCGGACAAGAAAATCTAAGATCGAACTGCTTATAATCCAAAATGGCTGACGGCGGCCATATTTGATTACGCACATTGCTGAAAAACAATCCCAACCGTCCTCTCACCAATGTCAAGGCACACCCCAAGTTTGAAGTTGATCGGTTAAATCGTTCACGAGTTATTGTCCGGACAAAAAAATCTAAGATCGTACTGCTTATAATCCAAAATGGCTGACGGCGGCCATATTGGATTACGCACATTGCTGAAAAACAATCCCAACCGTCCTCTCGCCAATGTCAAGGCACACCCCAAGTTTGAAGTTGATCGGTTGAATCGTTCACGAGTTATTGTCCGGACAAGAAAATCTTACGGAATTACGGAATTACGGACACCGGTGTTTCTAAGTCCCCCCCCCCCCTACTAAGTAGCGGGGGACAATGAGGGGGCTATCCCACTGAAGCTTCTGTCCAAGTTTGGTGAAATTCCGTCCAATAGTTCTCAAGATATCTTGCAGACAAGGCCTGTATATACATGTACAAGTAGATGGATGGACGGACGCCGGACACGGATGAATGCACACACACACACACCAAAACCTAATCAACTGACGGGGCTATCCCACTGAAGCTTCCATCCAAGTTTGGTGAAATTCCGTCAAGTAGTTCTCAAGATATCTTGCAGACAAGGCCTGTATATACAGGGCTTCGTGTTAGCAAATCGCACGCGAGCTAAAAATAGCTCACGTAAAACCTACAAGGAGAGCTGCTGCGTGAGCTAAAAATCACTCTCGCCAAAAGGCTTACGAGAGTGAAACTACATTTGACAGTTCCCTAGTTCGACGACTCTCCACCTTAAATGCAGGGTCCTGATTTGCTACAGAGGTCAGATGTGGCATGTAATTTAGCACAGATTAATCAGAAGAACTACATTCCAATTCCAATAAACATTTTATTCAGCAAGTGTAAAATTAATAATCAACTGACCACGGCTCGATATATGTCTCATAACACTGTGTTTCGTAACAAATGTCGTCCCAGTGATGTATCGCTGAACATCCTTTTTGATTTGGCCCTTGAATCCCGAGTCCTTCATGATTTTCTCGCTGTGCTTGGCACACAGAGTACACCAAATGTCGGCTACCTTCCCATCTGCCGTCGGATGGCACCGAATCCGGCCCCCAGTGTTCCATTTATTCATGTATTGAACGTTGAAACAGCAACTGTTGTTTGTTCAGCCATTTTGTGTCAACCTCGTTTTCACAAAGGCTGCACATAATAACGCATAATATGATTGGTCAGACAAGTTACGTTAAGCCAATCAATGAGGTCGTATTAGCGACACAAAATCTGGTGCACTTCCGCCTATTTCATCAGCATGGTATTCTATCCGGTAGAAACAACACCACCACCACTGGCAATTTTGCTCCCTGGTGTGTTATTTATCGAGGATTTTTAAGCCATCCCACTGAGAAGTAAAATAAATATTTACGCGCGTGATAAATAGTGTACGCAGAGATAATTTTACGTGCGCACTACGTGCGGGTGCGCGATCGCGCGCGTCAAACACGAAGCCCTGATATACGACCGCATAGATCAACATATAGAGAAGATGATGGAAACATCTAAGATCACTAATGAATTCGATCGTCGGGTGAGTCTAGCAGACCGCTTCAGATTTTCAGCTGGAGAAAGACCACCCTTCACAGAGAAATCTGGGTATGTACCACCAAACGTTGACCAAGAAATTCCAAAAGCTGTTAAGGCCCTTTCAGAACGAATTAATGAACTGATTTAAAATGGGCGATTCGGAAACATTCCAAACTTATCCTTCAATGAACGCCAATCTTTAACAAAACTACGCAAAAACCACAAAACCGTGTTAAAACCTGCAGATAAGGGCTCAGCTACAGTTATAATGTCAAGGGAAAACTATGTCAAAGAAGCCCAAAGGTTACTTTGCAACCCTAAACATTACAAAAAACTGGATGGAGAAATATGGCCCCAAGATCATCCAAGGCTGCTCAATATTGTGGCAGATCTAAATAGGAGGCAAATCATTTCGAACAAACAGTGTGAATACTTAGCACCCAAAAGAGATGCAAGATCGAGACAGTTCTATATCTTACCAAAAATTCATAAACCTATGGACAAGTGGATAGATAACCTTACACCCCCTGGGCGCCCTATTGTTTCAGACTGTGGGTCAAATTCTTACCACATTTCAGAATACATTGACTACTACTTGAAGCCTATCGCTAACCGATATAGTAGTTATTTGAAAAACACTGAAGATTTCCTGTCAAAACTTTCCAGCATACAAGCTCCTCCCAACACCTTACTTGTCACTATGGATATTGAATCCATGTACAATAATATTGACATTGATAAAGGTATTCAAGCTGTTAAAGATGCCTTTCAAAGATTTCCCGACCCCAATCGCCCAGACAAAGAACTTTTGGAATTATTAGAAATTAGTCTAAAAGGTAATGACTTCGAATTCAATGGAGAGTTCTATCAACAAATTAGTGGTTGTGCAATGGGTAAAAAGTTCAGTCCAAATTTTGCCACTATCTATGTAGCTCATTGGGAAGAGCAGGCTTTAAGAAAATTAGATAAACAGCCTCTCTTATACCTCAGATATTTAGATGACATTTTTGTACTTTATAACCATTCCAAGGAAGATTTCGGAGTATTTTTCGAAACTCTAAATAACCATGACCCAAATATCAAACTCGAAGTAGTTATTCATGACTCTTCTGTGGATTTTTTGGACCTAACAGTTTTTAAGGGACCTGGGTTTCAGAACACTGGATATTTAGATTACAAGGTCTTTTTTAAACCAACTGATACCCACGAACTCCTACATGCCAAATCTTTTCACCCGACCCATATATTTAAGGGCATAGTCAAATCTCAAATCATTCGATTCCATAGAAATTCGAGCGATATACAGTATTTTCACCACTCATGTGCAATCCTGTTTCGGGCATTGAAACCTAGAGGCTATTCCGCCCGGTTTTTACAGCATCTTAAATCAGAAACACTTCGCCAAATCACAAACTGCCAAATAAATGACGTTCGTGAGTCAGAACCTGTAAGGATAAAACATAAACGCCCTAATCATGGCAATGGTAAGACCTCCAAATGTCTAAAACCTCAGTGTAAACTGGACGAAGTAATTGCTACACAATCAACTTTCAAAAGCGAACAGACCAAAAATGATACAAACTTAAGGATCAACTAAACTGTGACACGGAGAATGTAATTTATTTAATTACGTGCCGAAAATGCCTGAAACAGTATGTGGGCGAAACTAAGAATAAACTTCGATATCGTGCCAACAGACATAAATCAGACATCAGTCTAGACAATGACGGCCCGGTCAATGAGCATTTTAATCTACCGGAACATTCATTTCAGCACCATATTCAAATTATGCCAATAGAAAGAATTCCTACATTTCCAACACAGGAAGAAACTGACAATCACCGCGCACTTCGTGAATCCTTTTGGATCAAAACACTTCAAACACGGCAACCCTTTGGTATGAACATAGACCCAGGTAAAGTTGCTAACAAAGAGTTTATTCCCTTCGTTCTCCAATATAGCCGTAGGAATGTTGAAGCGGCCCGTATACTGAAGGAGGAATACGAAACACTCCAAACAAAACTCCACTTGCCATTTAATCTGAGACCTATCATAGCGTACTCAAAAAATCGGAGCTTACGCGATTTATTGGTAAGGAGTAAACTTCATCCCATATCGTGATCATTATCACGTGGAATCCTACATGGCAAAAGCTAATATATAGCGGCCATATTTGAACTCTATACGAAACTTGTCTCTAGGAACATTTTTAAGATAAGAGATTTATAAATCCCTGTGCCCGTGCCTTCCACTTTTGAAAAATGTACAAGTAGATGGACAGATGGACGGACACCGGGCACGGATGAATGCACACACACACACCAAAACCTAATCAAATGACGGGGCTATCCCAATGAAGCTTCCATCCAAGTTTGGTGAAATTCCATCCAGTTGTTCTCAAGATATCTTGCAGACAAGGCCTGTATATACATGTACCAGTAGATGGATGGACGGACGGACACCGGACACGGATGAATGCACGCCCACACACCGAAAACCTAATCAAATGAGGGGGCTATCCCACTGAAGCTTCTATCCAAGTTTGAGGGAATTCCGTCCAGTAGTTCTCAAGATATCTTGCAGACAAGGCCTGTATATACATGTACCAGTAGATGGACGGACGGACGGACACCGGACACGGATGAATGCACACACACACACCAAAACCTAATCAAATGGGGGGCTATCCCAATGAAGCTTCCATCCAAGTTTGGTGAAATTCCATCCAGTTGTTCTCAAGATATCTTGCAGACAAGGCCTGTATATACATGTACCAGTAGATAGACGGACGGACGGACACCGGACACGGATGAATGCACGCCCACACACCAAAACCTAATCAAATGAGGGGGCTATCCCACTGAAGCTTCTATCCAAGTTTGAGGGAATTCCGTCCAGTAGTTCTCAAGATATCTTGCAGACAAGACCTGAAAATACATGTACCAGTAGATGGACGGACGGACGGACACCGGACACGGATGAATGCACACACACACACACCAAAACTTAATCAAATGGGGGGGCTATCCCAATGAAGCTTCCATCCAAGTTTGGTGAAATTCCATCCAGTTGTTCTCAAGATATCTTGCAGACAAGGCCTGTATATACATGTACCAGTAGATAGACGGACGGACGGACACCGGACACGGATGAATGCACGCCCACACACCAAAACCTAATCAAATGAGGGGGCTATCCCACTGAAGCTTCTATCCAAGTTTGAGGGAATTCCGTCCAGTAGTTCTCAAGATATCTTGCAGACAAGGCCTGTATATACATGTACCAGTAGATGGACGGACGGACGGACACCGGACACGGATGAATGCACACACACACACCAAAACCTAATCAAATGGGGGGGCTATCCCAATGAAGCTTCCATCCAAGTTTGGTGAAATTCCATCCAGTAGTTCTCAAGATATCTTGCAGACAAGGTAAGGGGACGGACAGACAGACATCCATCCAGACAGACATCCATCCATCCAACCAGACAGACAGCACAAACACTAGATGTCTCCCCCCAACATAGTTGGGGGAGACATAATTACAGTGCTATACATCACATTATCAAGTTCTTGTTACATTACACAGGATAGGCAGTCAGTTTGATCAGAAATTTGATAAAAAAAAACATAAATGGAATTCATGGTAGTGCTTCATCTTTCTGATATGGATTTGTATCATGACATCTGGCTTGAAACCATTACAATATATACATTTATTACAAATGAGTATACATGAAATGTGGTTATAGTGATAATGCTTATGACAATAAAATACAAATCAGTAAAAAATGCATATTGGAATAGGACTAGATTGTGATTGCTCTGGTTGTGGAAGAGAAATTCAAGGACACAGCAAAAATGACTTCAAAACAATACGTCCTTCTTTGACAAGTTCTTTATACTTACTAGAAAGTTCACACTATGATTGATAATTATAAAGTCTTGCTGAAACAGTTCTGAGAGCTTTCAAAATTTTGAGACTGAAGTCTGAAGCTCTCCTTCTCTTTGTATAAGTATTATTGAAATTTTTCTAATATTAATTTAATTCAATATTCAAGTCTCATATCTGACTCAAAGTCATTCCCATTGGTGTCAAGCTGAACAAAAGTAGAGTTCAGGGTTCATACACTTACAGCAGGAAAAAATTCCAAGAATTTTCCAGGTCAATAAGTTTAATTTTCCAGGAGTCTTCGGTACAATAACTCACAACAAAGATAATCAAATTAACGAAGTTCAGAAACAAATTTTGGCAGATCATCAGATTGCTGGTTCTCTCGGAAGAAAAGAGTGCAGTTCTTCCAGGAGATTGGCTTTATTTTTAAGCATTTTCCAGGACTTTCCAGGTAATCAATTAAATTCCAGGAGTTTTAATGACTTTCCAGGAGGCGTATGAACCCTCTAGTAGAGTTTTTAATTTGCTTCAAGACCCTAATCTCTAGGACACCGGAAAAGAGGGGAAAAAATGTAGGATTTGTTTTTTTTTATATCGAATCAAAAATATATTTGAATAAAATTCAATGATTGATTGAAAATAGCAATTTTTATATATTCGGATAAATTTCAATAATTGACTGAATGTATGTAGGGATCTACCATCAAATATCCCACAAACCTGGCAACTGTGGTTGTTATGTTAGGAAATCACCTAATGAGTATCATGATAGCTCGTTTAAGTGGATGGGATGAAATGCCCCAAAATTGGCCCTGAAGGCTCTGCGAGCGCCGCAGGGTCGCTGGCGGCTACAGGCCCCCGGCTCAACTTAATGTGACTCTCTTCCTCCATGCCCCTTTGGATTCCTAACTAGGGGTCTGAAAGTAAACCCAAAATGGAAGCCAAAAGAGGTCCTCAGAAATCTCACTTCTTTGTCCACCACCCATACTTTTACTCAGTAATATTATTCTCATGCAGTGTTGGAAATAAATGAGGGGGAAGGGGAGGGGGGGGGAGCTGACCCTACAATTCTGCGGAAGTTCTAACTTCTTTTGGAAGTGTAGGGACTGGTATCCTTCACACTTACATGTACCAGTACCCTACAACTCTGAGGAAGTTCAGAGTACCCTTCATTTATTTGTGGTAACCAAATCAAAATACACATGAAGCTATAATCATGTTTACCCGCCAATGTCAGTCGACAGAAACTACTATATTTCCTGGTGTTCTAGGCTTGCAAACGAATGTTCGAATAGTATTCGAATAGTACTACTGAAGCTTTGAATGCCAAAATTCGCCATTCGTTTCAGCTCTAGTATGTTGAACAGAATGATCTAACTACATTGTTTGCACATGTAAGCAGTTTGTCAATCTATTTTTGATGGATGCAGCCAGAATGGAACAACCTATTTCCAAGGTAACTCATAGACACTGACTGGACATCATGTGTATGAACAAGCTGCACTAAAATTTTGAAATTGTTATGTAACAAAGGTAAAGAGTTATCTCCCCTTAAAGACTTCAAACTGTATCACTTCATTCAGTCAAGCCAAATACATGTACATCATGCATTTGATTATTCAGACAGTTATTACTGTACCTGTAACACTGTAACGCATTATGAGACTATGACCTTGAATTGGACCTTTAACCTTCAGGATCATCTCTTTATTAGGTCAAAGATGTATTGTCAGCTCCAAAATTACAATGTACGTACAGGCTTTTCTCATAAGTATTGCAGCAGCAGGGCAAACAGAAAAGTACAATGAAACCTGTGCAAACTGTGAGTGAGTGAGTAGTAGGGTCTAACGTCATTTTCAATTTTGTTTCAGTCATATCATGACGGTGCCTACATGTGCCAGAACACGAGAGTGCTCACAGTTCCTATTACCCAGGACACTGATCAGCCCAGCCAGTAGTCAGTACAGCACCCGGTCACCCATCCAAGTATTCAGTACCGCAGCTCATCATAGCTGTCAGTCTTAGACAGTTTTCTAGGCTTCAATCCTGCTGCTTCCAGCTCATGGCAGTCCATGAAGTTGAATAATTAAGGTAGCGGGAGACCTAGCCAAAGGCTCAATATACACCTCCTATCTTCTTGCTTAATTACTCGACAAGCTGTTGACCAATTTTATCATATTATATATTTTCTGAAAGCTGTTTTTGTGGAGAAACTGGATATTATTATTATTTCGCAATTTTTTCAAGACTAAATACTCTACACAACTTTGAACAGTAATATTTTCGAAAAGTATACCCAATTTTTCACAGCACATATCTTATACATGCTTGGTGCAAATTTATTGGAATTCAAGGCACATATTATTAGCTATCTGAACTAGTAAACTGTGCCACAATTTTAATAATTTCGTCATAGATGTGATTTTATTCAAATTTATTTTAAAAAAAATGCTAAAGTTAGTAAAACGCGAATATCTAAAAAACTAAAACGAACTTGGAAAATTTGAAGCAAAGTCGACTAGTTCTATATATGCTAAATACAATTTGAAATTTCAAGACTTTAGGCCGATAAGTGTGGAAGTTATCAGAGTTGAAAACTCTAGGCCCATACCAAATTCAAAACGGAGAAACCGGCAGAAAACCAAGTCGAGTACATCTGTGCGACGTTATTCATTTTATAGCCTATACTTCATTAATTTTTCAAAGAGTGACAGATAATACTCAGTAACAAATCAGCAAATTTGTCATTTTAAATGATTTTTGTGTCCAAGTCATTAAAAAGCTGAAATAAAAACGATTTTTTGCTAAATTTTCCAGTAAGATTCGCCGACGATTGTCATTTTGACACCTCGCGAGTTGTGCACTGCGGGGCACCACGGGAGCTCTGAGTAAATGTCAAGTACTTGAATAGACGTCTCGCTGTAAAGAATCAAGCAATTAGTCTTTGTGAATTACCAGATACAATGGAGAGCATTTGTGTACTAGAAATGTCGATTACAGCAAACAAGATCAGACGTCGAAATCCTGACAAGAAAATTCGATTTTTTCATTATGTCTCATGGGCGAACAGAATGAAGGTAATTCTATTTCATTGTGGAATTTATGTTCGTATGCTTTGTCTCAGCTGACTGAACATTGAAAGCTGGAACACCACTCGAAGATGATTCATCCTCACCAAGCCAAGAACACCCTACGTTCTTGGCACCTAACTCCACTCGGTATTTCTGGGCAAATTGTCGGAAAACATATTTCTTGCGTCCCATGGCTTTGTTGATTCGTAAATGTTATGAAAATGTATGACTTGCAGATATACTGTGGATAAGTGAGTCAGTGAGGAATGATATTCCATTTATATACAAAATGGCGCGCTGTACGGAGGTCAAACGGAAACCAATGAGTGGTTTGTTTTGTTTAGCTACATAAACAAATAAACCCTCACCGTACACAAGTCGCGTCTGTAATTTGATAAGTTAGCAAAACAAATTATAACAGTACAATAAGTACAGGAAATGACATAGCGGGTACTGTGTAACCTGTGAATTTGTTTGTGGGAAGATCGGGATTAGAGGCAATTAACAAGGACTGCCTACAATATACATTGTTCAGACACCTGCTGGGGCGATCGCGGATAGGTGTTAATTCTCTGTTTCATTGAGTACTACCTGCAGATTTCATAACTGGCCAACTTTAAACACTCATTTTCACCAGAAATAAATAATTTCTCCAAGTTCGCGTTTTCTCTAAATGATAAAGTGAAATCTATAGTTGAATAATATTTAAAAAACGAAAAATCAGTATTTTAAAGCTGGATCACCTCTGGCTAGGTCTCCCGCTACCTTAACTCCAAAACAGGAGGCGTTTCTGTCTACATTTCAGATTCCAGACATTCTGAAATTTATTGCTTTATGTCCTTTTGAAATAATATATTTCAACAAAAACTATGTGTGTGTATTATTTTCCTCAAGAAATTCAGTTTTATTCCAAATAAATATCAGTAAACTCACTGACACATTCATAATTTTCAATTGATGTTGACAAGCATTTAATTCTGGTAAGTTATTTCCCATATTAGACATGCCTTGGGAAGGTGCAGTTACATGTAGTAAGCTTACTAAATTTGGTCTCAAGACTCCTTTTTAGCCCACCATCACCAGATGGTGGGCTGTTCAAATCACTTTTCGTCCGTCGTCCGTCGTCCGTCAGTCCGTCCGTAAACAATTCTTGTTACCACGATTTCTCAGGAACTACTGCATGGATCTTTTTCAAATTTGGTACACAGGTTCCCCTTGGGGTCTAGTTGTGCAAGAAACCTTTTCTGGTCCGATTCAAAAATCCAATATGGCCATCAGGCAGCCATCTTGGATTTCCCCATGAAACCTTGTTACCGCGATTTCTCAGGAACTACTGCATGGATCTTTTTTCAAATTTGGTACACAGGTTTCCCTTGGGGTCTAGTTGTGCAAGAAACCTTTTCTGGTCCGATTCGAAAATCCAATATGGCCACCAGGCAGCCATCTTGGATTTCCCCATGAAACCTTGTTACCGCGATTTCTCAGGAACTGCATGGATCTTTTTCAAATTTGGTACACAGGTTCCCCTTGGGGTCTAGTTGTGCAAGAAACCTTTTCTGGCTCGATTCGAAAATCCAATATGGCCACCAGGCAGCCATCTTGGATTTCCCCATGAAACCTTGTTACCACGATTTCTCGAACTACTGCATAGATCTTTTTCAAATTCGGTACACAGGTTCCTCTTGGGGTCTAGTTGTGCAAGAAACCTTTTCTGGTCTGATTCGAAAATCCAATATGGCCACCAGGCAGCCATCTTGGATTTCCCCATGAAACCTTGTTACCGCGATTTCTCAGGAACTACTGCATGGATCTTTTTCAAATTCGGTACACAGGTTCCTCTTGGGGTCTAGTTGTGCAAGAAACCTTTTCTGGCCCGATTCGAAAATCCAATATGGCCACCAGGCAGCCATCTTGGATTTCCCCCAACCTGTAACCATTTCGGTCATCTATACGGAGTAAGACTGACCCTGGGATCGTGTGTATCCATTTCAGACTACTTACGGCAACTGCTAGAGGGAATTTTCATAAATCAATACCACGTGACTTCGTCAGCCAATCAGCTAAAGTCTACCGACGTAACCCCAACGTAACCCGCCATTTTCGAGTCTTGTGATGATCTACTTCCTCAAAATTACAGATCTACCACACCTCTTGGATGATACGAAAGTTATTCATACCTATATATTTTGTAAGCCCGGGCAATATCTGTTTCCGGGGTATGTATGAAGACCTGTAATTTATCAGAGTTTTCGAGTCTGTTCTCCGCCGGATGAAGACCGAACAGAATCCGGTAAAACACCGGATATCGCTCCGCGATAATGGAGACACACGATTCGCAAGCCATCTTATGGATGGCGAAGTGTACGCAAATGGGATTTCCACATGAAACCTTGTTACCACGATTTCTCGAACTACTGCATAGATCTTTTTCAAATTCGGTACACAGGTTCCCCTTGGGGTCTAGTTGTGCAAGAAACCTTTTCTGGTCCGATTTTAAAATCCAATATGGCCACCAGGCAGCCATCTTTGATTTCCCCATGAAATCTTGTTACCGCGATTTCTCAGGAACTACTGCATGGATCTTTTTCAAATTTGGTACACAGGTTCCCCTTGGGGTCTAGTTGTGCAAGAAACCTTTTCTGGCCCGATTCAAAAATCCAATATGGCCACCAGGCAGCCATCTTGGATTTCCCCATGAAACCGTGTTACCACGATTTCTCGGGAACTACTGCTTGGATCTTTTTCAAATTTGGTACACAGGTTCCCCTTGGGGTCTAGTTGTGCAAGAAACCTTTTCTGGTCCGATTCGAAAATCTAATATGGCCACCAGGCAGCCATCTTGGATTTCCCCATGAAACCTTGTTACCGCGATTTCTCAGGAACTACTGCATGGATCTTTTTCAAATTTGGTACACAGGTTCCCCTTGGGGTCTAGTTGTGCAAGAAACCTTGGTCTAGTTGTGCAAGAAACCTTTTCTGGCCCGATTCAAAAATCCAATATGGCCACCAGGCAGCCATCTTGGATTTCCCCATGAAACCGTGTTACCATGATTTCTCGGAACTACTGCTTGGATCTTTTTCAAATGTGGTACACATTCCCCTTGGGGTCTAGTTGTGCAAGAAACCTTTTCTGGTCCGATTTTAAAATCCAATATGGCCACCAGGCAGCCATCTTTGATTTCCCCATGAAATCTTGTTACCGCGATTTCTCAGGAACTACTGCATGGATCTTTTTCAAATTTGGTACACAGGTTCCCCTTGGGGTCTAGTTGTGCAAGAAACCTTTTCTGGCTCGATTCGAAAATCCAATATGGCCACCAGGCAGCCATCTTGGATTTCCCCATGAAACCTTGTTACCACGATTTCTCGAACTACTGCATAGATCTTTTTCAAATTCGGTACACAGGTTCCCCTTGGGGTCTAGTTGTGCAAGAAACCTTTTCTGGCCCGATTCAAAAATCCAATATGGCCACCAGGCAGCCATCTTGGATTTCCCCATGAAACCTTGTTACCGTGATTTCTCAGGAACTACTGCATGGATCTTTTTCAAATTTGGTACACAGGTTCCCCTTGGGGTCTAGTTGTGCAAGAAACCTTTTCTGGCCCGATTCGAAAATCCAATATGGCCACCAGGCAGCCATCTTGGATTTCCCCCAACCTGTAACCATTTCGGTCATCTATACGGAGTAAGACTGACCCTGGGATCGTGTGTATCCATTTCAGACTACTTACGGCAACTGCTAGAGGGAATTTTCATAAATCAATACCACGTGACTTCGTCAGCCAATCAGCTAAAGTCTACCGACGTAACCCCAACGTAACCCGCCATTTTCGAGTCTTGTGATGATCTACTTCCTCAAAATTACAGATCTACCACACCTCTTGGATGATACGAAAGTTATTCATACCTATATATTTTGTAAGCCCGGGCAATATCTGTTTCCGGGGTATGTATGAAGACCTGTAATTTATCAGAGTTTTCGAGTCTGTTCTCCGCCGGATGAAGACCGAACAGAATCCGGTAAAACACCGGATATCGCTCCGCGATAATGGAGACACACGATTCGCAAGCCATCTTGTGGATGGCGAAGTGTACGCAAATGGGATTTCCCCATGAAACCTTGTTACCACGATTTCTCGAACTACTGCATAGATCTTTTTCAAATTCGGTACACAGGTTCCCCTTGGGGTCTAGTTGTGCAAGAAACCTTTTCTGGCCCGATTCAAAAATCCAATATGGCCACCAGGCAGCCATCTTGGATTTCCCCATGAAACCGTGTTACCATGATTTCTCGGAACTACTGCTTGGATCTTTTTCAAATGTGGTACACATTCCCCTTGGGGTCTAGTTGTGCAAGAAACCTTTTCTGGTCCGATTTTAAAATCCAATATGGCCACCAGGCAGCCATCTTTGATTTCCCCATGAAATCTTGTTACCGCGATTTCTCAGGAACTACTGCATGGATCTTTTTCAAATTTGGTACACAGGTTCCCCTTGGGGTCTAGTTGTGCAAGAAACCTTTTCTGGTCCGATTCGAAAATCCAATATGGCCACCAGGCAGCCATCTTGGATTCCCCAATGAAACCTTGTTATCGCGTTTTCTCAGGAACTACTGCATGAATCTTTCTCATATTTAGTACACAGGTCCCACATGGGGTCTAGTTGAGCAAGATACCTTTTCTGGTCCGATTCGAAAATCCAATATGGCCACCAGGCAGCCATCTTGGATTTCCCAATGAAACCTTGTTATCGCGATTTCTCAAGAAGTACTCCATGCATCTTCCTCAAATTTGGTACACAGATTCCCCTTGTGGCCCAGTTGTGCAAGATACCTTTTTTGGTCCGATTCAAAAAATCCAATATGGCTGTCAAGTGGCCATTTTGAATTTCCCCTTGAAACATTATCGTGAATTCTCAGGAAATATTTCATGGATCTTTCTGAAATTTGGTACATAGGTCTCACATGGGGCCTACTTGTGCAAGATACCTTTTTTGGTCCGATTCGAAAATCCAATTAATACGGTATTCCCGAGTTGTGACGTTGCATCACAAGAGTCAGCGGATCAAACGGTGTGGCATATTCTATATATTGACTATAGAGAATATCCATATCTTCGCCTTCCATATCAAGGAGTTCAAATAATTGGGAATTAAAATGTATTTCTTCAAATTTTAAATCGGTTTTCTTTAGTCCATGCAGTTGCAAGTGAACTACCCCACCCTTTCGTACGCTGGCGGGTCAGCTACATAAGGGGACGTCACTCTTGTGACACAATGTCACAACTCGACAACTGTAAACTACTGCATGTTTCGATCCAAGGGAAATAATCAGGATTCAGACACTTTCAAATTCGAAGTTTCAACAGTACTGCGTGGACCGGATCCCTTCAGTATTAAATATTGTACCATCTTACTATTTTCGAGCATGGTATCTTAAAAGAGATATCTCAAACTAGTTCAGCAAACAGAACAGAATTAGCATTTGTTCCTAATTATAAAATCTTAAGTATGCCAAAGTGTCAAAGAGATTTTTCTTCGCTTCCAGTACCCAATGACACGTGCAAAAAAAAAAACAAAAAAAAAAAATACAAAACGAAGACGAAGGATCCTCCGTACATTCACTTTCAGACTAACTTTGCTCATTTCCCTTGTACTATAATTTCCCTTGTACTATAACAACCGACATAAGTACAGTTTCTAGAAATCTTGAAACTCCTGAAACTCCTGAAGATTATATCTTGGTGTTTTCCAGTGTCTCTTTTTCGATCTTTTTTAATCAGATTCGAAATTCTGTAAACAAAATTACAACTCAATCGTCTTAGTAACAATGGACAAAAAGATCCTCTTGTCATTAGCTTACAATTATCGGACAATGGTGGGCGCCAAGATCCTTCAGGATCTCTCGTTTTAATTCTAAACAATCCTAATCCAGATACAATGTGAATGAATGTTCAAAAAATTTGCTAAATTTCTAGTGAACCATGTATTAAGTGAGACAGATCCTAAAGCGAAGTGGGCTATGAACAAAATAATGCAGTGAAGTCAGCAAACCATGACAAAATGTTCTGGGGATAACTCCAACTCACCATGTTATTGGAGAAAAACAGTTTTTAGGCCATATAATTTTTTCCATGTGACAGAAATTCATGAAAACTTTATCAAAGATATTACATTCTCGAAATCATATGGGAAAATCAGGAGCGAAATGGCTTGGTTACATTTATCTATGATGATTTTCTCTGCTTTTCCCATGGAAGACGAACTTCCAGTACTTAGAGACGATCAGTAGGTGTGACTACAGTTTGCTAATTACACAAATTATATTGACCTTTACTGAAACCACTCTTGACCACATTGAAGTGGGCTCCGATCGATGCACATGACCTCCGAACAATAGAACAGTGTGCAATTGAGCCAGCAGGAACCCACACTCCAGAATCGAAATTGCCAAAAACGTTTTTCTTCCATTTGCTGTCAACTGTTGTCAACCGACCATAACTTGGTTGATATCAATGCTTGACAAACAACAAAAATCTTTCAATATAAAACCAAGCCAAAACTGTAAACTTAGACCTGTACTTTATAGTCTTGTGATCGAGATTCCCACATTGATCCTCACGACAGGGTTGACCCTCATGTGTTACAGACAACATCCGGTCAACCATCTCCAGTCAGAGCCTCTAATAAATTTCACATTTCATCTAAACACATGATCAAAGTTATTCCACTTCATTTGAAGCTGACCTCACTTCCTGTTAAGGATTTTAAATGGCGATAAAACCACAAGCCATGTCGAACCTTTTTCAATTGATGTGATCAGGGAGCACCCTGTAGTGCAGGATTATCTTCATGCTGTCATGTTATTTAGGCTTCCCTCCTTAGGTGAGTACCTATATATATTAGTTATTACACCATGGGATTTATTGAGCTTTATAAACTCCATGATTACACGAAAAATAAAAAAATAAAAGTTGCTCAGACGAGCAGCACTCTGTCAGTCCATGCAGGTATTATATTTGATTGTTGTCGGCGATTGTTGTCGGTCCCCGCTTGAATATATGATCAGCTCCGCCATGTTTGTTTTCACGCTGGAGTGTCGATTGCGCAAACGGTGGCCTCAGTAACAAGAGCCCAAGGGGCTTCAATATACGCCCGTATATCTGGAATTACATTGGTTCAAATTTCAAGGTTGTTTAATAGCCTTGATTCCAATTGATCTAGCAATCCAGAGAAAGGTCTACAATTTTTTGCTTATAACATATATCACATCTTATATTGAATGATAAACTAAAATGAGCTTAACTCTTGGTAACTAGTTGACCTTGAAGCAAGAGCTGAGAGCTCACATATCCCACACTGAAATCGACAATAGTCAAACACAAGAAAATAGTAGTTTTCCTGCAAATGGATTCCTTTCAGACGAGAGAATTTTTCATGAAGGAAGAAGAAACATGAAAACCTTTGTTCTTGAGTTAATAAACAGGTGTGAAGTTCATAAAGGACTCCTCTCCCCGTTAAATTAGTAAATGTATGGGGTACCAATCCATACCTTGAAACTAGAGCTATCGCATGGACAACAAATGTTAATGGATGAATGGACAGAACGCAACATCGCATTACACGACCTCGTCTTCGACAGGCATATGAAAATGTGACTTTTAATGATTTCTTGATTTTGGGGTCACAGTGACCTTGACCTTTGACCTTTGACCTTGACCTTTTGGTACACAACACATCGTCTTCCCTCAATCTATCAATGCACACAAAAATCATGATTTTTAATGATTTCCTGGGGTCACAGTGACCTTGACCTTTGACCTTGACCTCAATTTTGGTACACAACACATCGTCTTCCCTCAATCTATCAATGCACACAAAAAATCATGATTTTTAATGATTTCCTGATTTTGGGGTCAGTGACCTTGACCTTCGACCTTGACCTAAATTTTGGTACATGACAAACCGTCTCCCCTCAATTTCTCAATGGACACAAAAAATCATGATGTTTAACAATTTCACGATTTTGGGGTCACAGTGACCTTGACCTTTGACCTTGACCTACATTTTGGTATGTGACACATTGTGTCCCCCTAATATATCTACTGACACAAAAAAACATTATTTTTAATAATTTTCTAATTTTGGGGTCAGTGACCTTTGACCTTGACCTAATTTTTGGTATGCATCACTTCATTTTCGCCTATTGAATCCACTCACAAAAAATTAGAAATTTTTAACGATTTCCTGATTTTTCGATCACACTGACCTTTGACCTGTGACCTTGACCTACATTTAATATGCAACACATCGTTCCCCCCCTAGGGCATCCACTCACCAAAAATTAGAACTGTAGATAGAAAACTGTCAACGATCAATGATTTCCTGACTTTTGGCAACAGTGACCTTTGACCTCTGACCTCGACCTCAATTTTGGTACGCGACACATCGTCTCCACCTGGTGTATCCACTCACAAAAAATTGCAACTGTGGAATATAGAGTGTCTATATGCTACCATCCTTGACCAGTCCTGCGATAGTGCGTCCACTGCAAACGCCGCCGTATCCGGTACCGGCGACATAAACAGGGGCAGTAGATTGTTGCGCCGAGTGGCGAACAGATCTATGTGTGGCATCTCCCAGACATGAGCTATTTGTTTTAGTATGTCTGGGTGAAGTTGCCACTCCGTGGGAATTATCTGATTCCGTCGTGAAAGCGAATCCGCTAAGACGTTCAGTACCCCCGGGATGTGTCTGGCCAACACCGATATGTTGTTGTCCCAACACAGACCGAAAAAGATTTCCGCTTGGCTTTGTAATTGCGGAGATCTCGTCCCCCCCTGCTTGTTGATGTAGGACACAACTGTTGTGTTGTCCGTCGCAACTAGCAGGTTCTTGTCGGTCAATACGCTCACCCACGTGCGGATGGCATGTGTCACTGCCATAAACTCCAACACGTTTATATGGTACGAGCGTTCCTCGATTGTCCATAACCCGGATGTCGACCTGGACTCGAGGTGGGCTCCCCATCCTTCCATAGATGCGTCCGTGAACAGGTGATGTGACGGACGAAACGGAAGTAGGGACACACCTGGCATAACGTTGAGTGGAACCAGCCACCATTGGAGGCATAGTTTGACTAGTGGTGTTATAGGAATCCACGGATTCAACTGCCTTTCGACCCATTCGTGATTGAAGTAAATCATTAAGGGACGAAGCTGCAACCGCCCTCTTGGTGTAACGTCCTGTGTTGACGTCAAGAGGCCGATTATCGCAGCAAAGTGTAAAGCCCTGGCTTGAGATAACTTGAGGAATTGAGGTATCTTCGCTGTTATCTTTTGCCATCGATCTTCTGGGGGTTTGGCGAGAGCTCGTAGCGTATCGTATTCCACCCCCAGAAATTTGCGCCTTTGTGAAGGAATCAGCTCTGATTTCTCTTCGTGTGGGATGTATCCCAGAGAAGTCAATATCCTTAAGACAAACTGGGTGTCTAGGATTAACTGCTCCTTGCAGGCATTCCTTAGCAGGGAGTCGTCGATATAAAAGTGGTACTTTATACCTAGACTGTGCAGGAATTGTGCCACTGGTGTAAACACTCGTGTGAACACCCAAGGGGAAGTACTTGAATTTGGAAGCGTCGTTTGTCGACCATGAATCTCAAGTACTTCCTGTCCTCCGGATGTATCGGGATATGAAGGTATGCATCCCTTAAATCCAGAGAAGTCAGCCATTCCCCTTGCTTGAGTACCGTCCGGATAGACCGGAAGGACTCCATGCGGAAGTGTGGCGGTGGAGTGAGGTAGTCCTTGTTGAGGCGCTTGAGGTTGATAACCGTGCGCATCTCGGACAAGTCTTTCTTGGGGACCAGAAAGACCGGCGAATAGAACCCGGGTGTTGTATCCCAAACCGGAAGCTCTATTACTGCAGCCTTCTCTATCAGCTTGTCCACAGAGGACTGTATCGCTGATAGATGACCCGTTCGTAATGGTATACGAGACGGAAGGGGATGAGCAGTCAAGGGAGGAAGCGTGTCGAACAATAGGCGATAGCCATATCTGATCGTTCGAATGACCCACGCTTCCGTCCCGATCCTTATCCAGTTCCTCCAAAACAACTGCAGCCTTCCCCCTACCGGAAGGTCTAGTTGTTGGGGAACTGGAAACATTATGTCTCGGTGTTCCCGCCATACCGGAAGCCACCCGGTATGGCCCAAGACATCAGGTATCCTTCTTTGACTGCTTTCATTTCCCCTTACCCTGCTTCTTATGGCCAAAGCTCGATAACCTAGGCTCTAAAGAAGCAGGCGCTTGGCTATGCTGTTGGCCGGAAGCACCCTTATTAGCCTTGGAACTAGGCGGGTTCTTCTTAGCCTTCTTCGCCTTTGGACCCGACCCGGAAGCCATAGGTCTCTTAGACGAAGCACCGGAAGCAACTGACCTGTCATGCTCTATACGATCCATTTCAGGTCGAACTTCGGCAACAGCATCACCAAACAGTAAAGAAGGAGCCGTAGATGTCTCTAGTAGACTCCTCTTTACTGCTTCCGGTGTGTAACTATGCATAAAAGGAATGAAGGCGTTTCTCCTTAAATACACTAGCATAGAAGATAGGTAGGCATTGTGTACCAGTAAATCTTCTACAGCACCGGAGGCAATCTTCTGGTAGTCACGAACGAGGTTTATACCCTCCTGTAACTGTTCTTGACTCTCCGCGCCCGACAGCGAGAATAAACCATCCTTTATGGCTTTAAGAAACCAGTCCAGGTGATTCGTAATCGCCACTCCTTGTCGAGCAGTTTCCTCAAGTACTGCGGCCTGTTTGTTCGTGCAAGGAACATCGGGATTACTAGGCACTTTAGTATTACTAGGACTTAAATACTCAAAGTCGCCGTTCACCTCAGCAGACCGGAAGCTAAACGGTGAGTTATGTACGCCGTAACTTCGTATGTTTGGCTTCTGTACTGGGAACGGACCAGAAGATCCTGCAGGGCGGAAGCGAGCTTTTGGTCTCGACCTTATAGCACGTTCCTCCTGCGTAGCGGGTTCTGCTAAAGTTCTATGGAACAAATGGCAAATAGAATGAATAGCAGTTGAGGCCGGAAGCGTGGTAGCCGACCTCGTAACCCGGTTTGACTCTCCTGATTCAGTTTCAATATCCCCCGCATGTGGGACCGGAAGCTGCATATCAGGAATTAAGTCATAGATGCCGGAAATAAGCTCATAATATTTCCTAGCATCCGGATCAGTATTGGTAGGTTCATTCAATTCAGATCTACCGTACTGGTCCCTATCCACTTCCATAGCTTCCGGGGCTTCCTGCCAGGAGGGAGTATTGGAAGGGATAGTCCTCGACAAATTAGTTTCCGGTTTCCTAGACTGTTCAGTCAAAACCGGAAGCAGTGGCGTACTACTTCGGAATTGACTGGTCATCATCTCTCTCAATTCCCTCATTTCCTCACGTTGCTGTTCCATACCGCGCAGTATGGCAGCCAATGTGGGATCAGTCACTTGAGAGTGGACCGGAAGCAAGGCCTGACGAGGTGTGTTCACACTCAAGGACCCTCCAGCTGGACGTGAGCACGGCCACTGTAAAGGTCGGTGAACTGGCATACGAGGTCGTAAACCGGAAGCACGTATAGGAGGACGCATCATACGTAATAATCCCGGTCCCGTACCACGAACACCCCCGGAAGCAGATATCTGACCTAAGCCACGCAAGGGCGAAGGTAGACCAGCAACCGGATGCCGCATAATTTGACCTGATTGAGAGGGTTCTTGATAACGCATCTCAGAGACAGGGAAATAATTTGGCATATCATAGGTACCTGTATACATACCATACTGCCGTTGTTGCGGGAACCTTAATCTCTGGTGGCCCAGAAGGCTCGTAGATACAAACGTCTCGGCAGGGGGACGAGGAAGGCCACCAGAGTAACCGGAAGCAGGTTGGGAAGATTCAGACAAACCGGAAGCAGCAGTTACAGGCATAACTGAGCGACCGGGAAGTCCAGGCCTCGACAGCGTCGAGGAAGGTATCTTCCTAACCACGGACCCAAATGAAAACTTAACATTAGGCCCCTCACTAGTGCTGCCTAAGTTTTCGTAGTCATAAGTTGACCCCGATCGAGAGATCGGAGTCCCCTGGCTTTCCCACGCTAAGCCTGGGCCCGTTACCGATCTCCCTTCATCGTCGTATCCAGGCGTCCGCTCAATTGGAATCTCCACGTCCACAGTCGTCGTAGTGCCAGACTCCAAATCTTCGATTATCCCTTCCACCTGAACCAACCGGGTCGTTGCCTTACCTGACTGACCCTTCGCCTGGTCTGAAATGGAAGCATCGTGAGCGGGGGGGGGCGTTTGTTTATCTTTATTTACGTTCAATAGGCTGACTAAAGTAGACCCAGCTACAGAACTAACAAGCCCCCTAGACTCCTCGCCTACGCTAGTACGAGGAGACTGTGCTACATATGTCTCGTTGGCGAGATTGGTAGGCCTAACGACATTATTTCCCTCGTTAGCTGCCAGAGAACCGGCTAGATACACCTGGAATATGCCGGGCGCCCACACAATACACTCTTCACAGGCCATGTCCCATGTACAGATTCTTCCCTGGCGGCATGGCGGACACGTTGAGTGAAGGTCATAACTAGGCTTGTCACCTCCACAAGACATGCATGACATTTGAGACATATTTTGAGCCATTTTTACGCTGATAACTTATAGAATACTTCCCAAAGGACTTCTTGCAGGAATCAGACGTCTGAGGTAATCCAACTGTGAGTAGTTTCACTAGAAAAGGCACTTTTTCACGGAGTTGACAATGTTTACTTCCAGCCCTACGAAGCAGTAGAACAAGAAGGAAGTAGAATTGTGGACAGGAGTTCTATAGCTGCTCCCTTCTGAATTAATTTGTCGACCAAAGCCTGTAATTCTAGAAGGTGCTGTCTGCGTATAGGAATACGAGACATTCTGGGAGCAACAGTTAATGGGGGGTTCAGAATAAACTCCAGACGGTATCCGTACCGTAGAATACGTATGACCGCTAGATCCATCCCCAGATACTGCCAGTTCCGCCAAAACTCTTGTAGTCTTCCGCCTACCGGAAGAGAAGAGTTGGGCGGAACCGGGAAGCGAGGCACTTTGTGGTTCCGCCATGCTGTGAGCCCCACAACATGGCCGGAAACATCACCGACGTGACTGTTGCTTAGACGAACCCGAACCAGACTTGCCTTTGCGTTTCTTAGTTCGGGGTTTCTGCTGCTGATTGCCTGAGTCCTTAGCAGTCTGACCTGAGGTCGAAGCTGCAGAAATCTTGGGAATCTTATAGGGCGGACCAGAAGAAGACCCTTTAGATCTCTTACCGGAACCGGAAGTACCTGCTCTTATATCGCTGTCAGTCTTAGCCTTAGGCATTTGATCAGCAAGAGAAGGTAACACTCCATTAAACAGCAGAGAAGATGCTGGTGACTGCTCCTTCATAGTCCTTAAGACCACATCAGGAGTATAGTCCACCATGGTTGGCAAGTAGGCCAAACGTCTTAGGTGTACCAGCATAGCAGAATTATATGCTGACAAAGCTAATTGATCTGCATTAGCATTATAGGCAACGTTTCTGAAGTCCGTTAACAAAGAAATTTCTTCTTGAATGCTAGCGGCCACTGAGGATGATTTCAGCCTCTCAATCACTGTGGAAATGGATGTCAAGAACCAGTCCATATGTGATGAAATAGCTACACCCTGACGGGAAACTTCCTCTAAGATAGAAGCTTGTTTCCCCGATAACTCAACCGTGACCTTGTCCACAAAATCTGGGTCACGGTCGGCGGCCTTGAAATCGAACGAAGAACCATGAATGGTAAAGGCACGAGACGAAGGCTTCTCCACAGGAAAAGGAGCATTGGAAGCAGCCAGACGAAACAACGCCCTGGCCCCCATCCGCATTTGCCTTTCCTCTTGGGATTTGGGCCTAGCTAAAACCGACTTAAACATTTCCGTAAGACCATAAATAGCCTTAGAAGGAGGAAGTGATGTTATAGTGCGGTTATCAGTAGGCGGTATGTAAGCCATCGTCGTCAAACGCCTAAGTGGTGGCGGTGGAGGACGCTCCATATCTGGAAATAGCATATATATGCTGGCCAGAATATCCGAATACTTCCTCGAATCTTCGTCTTGATCTGGGTCAAGGTCAGAAGCAGGAGTAACGGAAGGAGGAGGTCGGCGACCTGTATGATGACTAGACAAATCCAACGCATGTGAAGGAGACACAGGTACAGGACCATGCATGGCGTTATGCACGCCCTGCTGCGACTCCAAAAGTAATTGTCTATAGTAAGTCAATTCGGCTTGTTGCCGATTCAACCTTTGGATAATATCAGCTTGAACCGGGCCATGACCTACAGACAATTGAGTTGGAACTTGCCGATGAGCCAAGAGTTCATTCGCAGTGGAAACCATTGGGGCTTGCCCCATTATTCCAGGACGAACTGGTTGACTGGGCCACATACCAGGAAGTGATGACCTAGATTGCATATATGGCGGTTGAGGACAAACAGACCTCTGGCGAAGCAAACAAGGATCACCTGAAGGCCGGAAGTGGAAATCTGGTATAGAAGGTGAAGGTCGACTGATACTCTGTGTCAGATTTACGACCGACCCCGCAACCGAATAACCATGGGCCAGTTCAGGTTGACCTATATTCTGGGGTTGATCGTTCTTTTGAGGAACCCCTTGAAAAATAGGTCGTGACCTCATGGCTGATGATATAGATGGCACTAGGTTAGGCCGAATAGGCTGACCTAGATAATATGGTTGACCCGATTGACCAGCAAAATAAGCCATATCAGAATATGGACTGCTAAATTGAGGTCGAGTGTAAACACTCTGATCGGGAAATCTAGACACAGGTGCCTGATAACCATATGCCATCACACCAGCTATGCTGTAATCCGCCACCCTTGTCGACGTAAGTAGGTCACCGGAAGTCGTAGTCGTCGTTGACATCTTCATCTGGTCCATGGCTACCCCCGAAGGAAGTAACTGCCCTGACCCCATTTCTCTATGTAGGTCAGAAGCAGAAACTCGAGACTGACTAACAGAAGATTTCAAATGGGCCGAAGTCAAAAGTAGGTCAGAGTCGGTAGCAGATACTTGACCTGCAGAAACCGACACAATAGGACAAGCTAGTCCCGTGTGTGGCTCTGAAGTCGTATGTCCGGAAACATCTGTAGTACCAACGTCTGCAGCATGGCTCGTCTCCGAAGGTGACTCTGTCAGGTTGACCTCTACCACAACATCTGTTGATTTGCCAGAGGTCACGTCGTCCAATCTCCCCAAGACCTGCACTGGTTTAGTCTTCTTCCCTGAAAGATCAGAAGGAAACAAAGAACTAGTGGGGAAAGAAAGAGGTGGTTGATCTTTATTTAACAACGACACCAAAGTCCTATACTGATGGGGGTCCGCCAACACAGTACTCTGAACCGTCTCGCTCCCGAGAGAGCGGGAAGGTTGAGGAACAAAAGACTCCACTCCTGTGTTCACAGTAACAATAGAACCGGTGTTGGCATATGCCCCTTCAAGGTACGATTGGAAAACATCATCAGGCCAAAGTTGACATTCACTGCACTTAGTGAACTGGTTGCAAAAATGGCCACGGCATGGCGGGCAAGCTGAATGGGAATCAGAATCTGGCTTCTTCTGGCCACAAATACAGCAAAATTTTGACGCCATATCGTTTCAATTCAATTGAATACTTCCCAGCAGTCGTCTTATAGATGACTTGAACCAATTTAGATGACTCTGTGGTCTATGGAAAGCTGTAAATCTTCACTTTGACTGGAGCTTTTTCTAAGCACTACTCTACAGCACGGAGGAAGTAAAGGAGAGGAAGTTCATGGCCTAGGGATATTTGCGCATGGGCAGTGGCACAGGAAATACTGTGGGATATAACATTTTCTTTACTTGAGTAGGGGTGCTAGGCACTATACCCATATGTCAGTAAGGTTGGTTTTTATTGCGTAAAAAATGTTGGCCGTTCAGACTATTCGGACTAGTTCATGATACGTTTTATTGGAAAAATCGGCATGGTAAGGAGCAACTAAATCATCGTTTATACGGTTCGGGCTTTGTCTAACGATTGTGGCATGGAAGTACGTGGAACCTAATGACAGCCATGTACCATTAGGTTCCATGTTGGAGCTACCCATGATACAATGCATAACATTGACAGCCTTTCTCAGATGTTTACATCAAAAGTATGATTGTGAAGACTGTGTCTGGGTGCCGATTGTTGCGCAGCCTGATAAATTGTAATCAGGAAATGTTACCTCAGCCATCCGAAGACCAATGATTTGACCTTTGACAAAACCTGTTTGACATGTTTTGGCAGAAGACACGTCATCCACGAGGTCACCGAACAACACAAATGAATGAAACGAGTTGAAAAATCTGAACCATATAGCCTTGAACCGAAACGCAAAGGAAATACAATCATATTTTGCATCAAAGGGCTTTCGAGCGCGCTGAATTGAGCAATATCATAAGGACTGATATTAATAGAATGAACAACTGTAGAAATCTTTCTTTCTAAAACCCTGTAAATCGTCTGTAATCCTTGAAACATTTCATAGACCGGCGCTTCCACTTTACCGGGAAAAAAAAACAATGAGGCGCTCGACGGGTGACACTCGCCTGTGTTAGAGAGTACGCTGAGTCAACACGCAGAATGTAATTTTTTTCTGTCAGCTACCCGACCCTCCAATTGTTTTCACCTGAACAGGTATCAGTTATTTCTCTTGCTTTGAAGTTCTCTTTGAACACCTGACTTCCGCTCTGCTAAAATGTGCAGTTTTGATGGCGATTTCACGTTTTAAGCTCAGTGCATGTGGAACTTATTTTACCAGTTGTGATCATTTGGCTTATTCGTACACTTGAATGGTAAATGTTATCATGCTCTCCTGGCTTCCCTGTTTACGTGAGTACCTTTATTTATCTGTTACGATCAAAAAAAATAAAAATTCACAGGTAAATTTTCTGTTATTAAGCTAAAACTTACCTTACTTCCACTCTTTGCATTTCTTGTTCTACATGAAATCATCTAGTAAGAATTTGAATGACACAGTTCTCTCCCCTGCTAGTCACCTGACTGCTCACTTACCCATAATTCCCCCTTCTTGTTTCCACTGCGATACATGGTTAGGATGTATCACAGAGGGGAGGTGGGTGGGCATCACTGGAAGTGAGGTAAGTTTTAGCTTAATAACAGAAAATTTACCTGTGAAATTTTTTTGTTATTTGCGCTGAAAACTTACCTCACTTCCACTCTTTGCATAGAATGCCACAGAAAGGTTGGCGGGCAAACTGATACAATCCGTGGTAAGTGATAAATGCCGTGAACAAGAGGACTAGTACAGAGTAGAAATCACCGATCTTCTACCTCAAAGAGGATCCATGAGATCATACAACAGCCGTAACCTGTATGCCTATGGTACACAGGGAACCTCTGTCGCTACTCTGACTTCAAGGTCGAGTCGCACATACGCCCCCCCCCCCTTTTTTCCGAAAGGGATCGAGAGGAAAATGCACTCACCAGCAAGCAGGGTTAAAACTGTACGCCCGGACTTTATCTTGCTATCTTGCTGGCCTCGGTCCCACAGACACCCGCTGTGCAGTCACAAGTGGGCCGATGGAATAGAGGTCGTCACATGCTAACGTCATGTCCCGGAGGTAGAAAGAGGCAAATGTCGTGTTTGACCTCCAGTAGCACGCCCTCATAATGTCGGTCACTGATCTGTTAGTCCACAGAGGCCATGATGCCGCTAGTGCCCTAATCTCGTGACCCGAAACGTTTACAAGCGCGGCTTGTCTATCCGTAGCCGTGGAGTACGCTAGCCGAATCGTATTTTTGAGCCAACTTGAGATAGTATTTTTGCTTATTTCTTGTTTGGCTTTGGGATCAAAAGGGATAAACAAACGCCTCCTACCCGCTCTGATCTCCTCTGTACGATTCAGGTAACACGCAAGTGCACGAACCGGACACGTCAACATGTCTGATTCAAGACCGGACGAAAGGAAATCAGATAAGGCTGGAATTGTGAACTCTCGAGATATGGAATCGTAGAGGGCTTGATTCTTGGCCACAAACTCAGGAACCGTTGTGAGAACTACATTGCTCCAGTCCCTAGAGTGTCTGACGTTCCTTCTATCGAGCGCATGCAGCTCTGACACCCTAGCTGCCGAGGCAAGAGCCAACAAAAACGAAGTTTTGTATGATAACAATTTGAGATCAATAGCCTCTATTGGCTCGAATGGTGGCTTCCCTAATTGCCGAAGTACTAATTACAAGCGTCTAGTCCGTCATTCATAATCCAGCCGTCGTCCATTAGAGAATATCCGCGTCCATAATCCAAAGACCTATTCCATTTTCCACATAACAGTTTTAGCACCAAATTCAAAAAGACAATCATAGTATACATAAACATAGGCGTGTTTCCTGCAAGAGAGAAGCGGTCAACAGTTTTCAATGATGCCGGCAAGACATCATGATGTTCCAAAAATATCAAATCCGTATCGCTGATCAGTATTCTTAATCCAAAATATTCGTTATAGAGTCGTCATCTAAAAACAAAAAGATGTATCTCAGTCACGCTTTGATTGTGACTGTTCATATGAGTACCATGAGGACCCGCATGTGGGACCGGAAGCTGCATACCAGGAATCAAGTCATAGATACCGGAAATTAATTCATAGTATTTCCTAGCATCTGGATCAGTATTGGTAGGTTCATTCAATTCAGAGCTACCGTACTGGTCCCTATCCACTTCCATATCTTCCGGGGCTTCCTGCCAACGAGGAGTAATGGAAGGGATAGTCCCCGTCAAATTTGCTTCCGGTTGCCTAGACTGTTCAGCCAAAACCGGATGCGGGGGCATACCGCTCCTTATTTGACTGGTCATCATCTCTCTCAGTTCCTTCATCTCCTCGCGTTGCTGTTCCATTCCGCGCAGGATGATAGCCAACGTAGGATCCGTCACTTGAGAGTGTACCGGAAGCAGGGCCTGACGGGGTGTGTTCACACTCGGGGACCTTACATATGACTGTGAGCACGGCCACTGTAAAGGTCGGTGAACTGACATTCGAGGTCGTAAACCGGAAGCACGTATAGGAGGACGCATCATACATAGCATAGCCGGTCCCGTACCTCGAATACCACCGGAAGCAGATATTTGAGCTAAGCCACGCAAGGGCGAAGACAAATTAGCAACCGGATGCCGCATAATTTGACCTACTTGAGAGGGGTCTCTATACCGTGTCTCAGAGGCAGGTAAATAATTTGGCATATTATAGGTACCTGCATACATACCATACTGCCGTTGTTGCGGGAACCTCAATCTCTGGTGGCCCAGAAGGCTCGAAGTGACAAACGTCTCGGCAGGGGGACGAGGAAGGCCACCAGAGAAACCGGAAGCAGGTTGAGAGAGTTCAGACAAACCAGTCGTTCCCGTGTTAGTAAATGTTACAGAACGACCGGAAAGTCCAGGCCTCAACAGCGTTGAGGAAGGTACTCTCCCAACCCCGGAACCAAATGAAAATTTAACGTTGGGCGCCTCACTAGTACTGCCTAAGTTTTCATAGTCATAAGCTGACTCCGATCGAGAGATCGGAGTCGACTGGCTTTCCCACGCTAAGCCTGGCTCCGTTACCGATTTCCCTTCATCGTCGTATCCAGGTGTCCGCTCGATCGGAAGCTCGACCTCTACAGTCGTCGTAGTGCCGGATTCCAAATCTTCGATTGTCCCTTCCACCTGTACGACCCGGGTCGGTTTCTTACCTGATTGACCCTTCGCCTGGTCTGAAATGGAAGAATCGTGAGCGAGAGGGGGCGTTTGTTTATCTTTATTTACGTTCAACAGGCTGACTAATGTAGACCTAGCTGGCGAACTTACAAACCCCCTAGTCTCCTCGACCACACTGGTACGTGGAGACATAGCTACGTACGTCTCATTGGCGAGATTGGTAGACAAAACGACATTATTTTCCTCATTAGCTGCCAGTGACCCGGCCAGATACACTTGGAATATGCCGGGCGCCCACACAATACATTCTTCACAAGCCGTGTCCCATGTACATACTCTTCCCTGGCGGCATGGAGGACACGTGGAGTGAAGGTCATAGACAGGCTTGTCACCCCCACAAGACATGCATGACATTTGAGACATATTATGAGCCATAATTTCGTTGATAACTTATAGAATACTTCCCAAAGGACTTCTTGAAGAATTATCAGACGTCTGAGATAATCCAACTGCAAATGATTTCGCTAGAAATAGGTAATTTCACGGAGCTGACAATTTTACTTCCTGACCCACGAAGCAGTAGGAACAAAAAAAAATTTTTACAAGTAAATTTTCTGTTATTAAGCTAAAACTTACCTCACTTCCACTCTTTGCATTTCTTGTTCACTAGAAATATCACAGTAAGAATTTAAATGACACAGTTATCTCCCCTGCTAGTCACCTGATAGCATAGCTACCCACAATTCCACTTCCTTCTTGTTCCACTGCGATACATGGTCTGGATGTATCATAGCGGGGAGGTTGGGCGGGCATCACTGGAAGTGAGGTAAGTTTTAGCTTAATAACAGAAAATTTACTTGTAAATTTTTTTTGTTATTTGCGCTGAAAACTTACCTCACTTCCACTGTTTGCATAGAGTGCCACCGTAAGGTAGGTGGGCAAACTGATACAATCCGTGGTAGTGATAAATGCCATACATAGTGACTAGTATAGAGTAGAAATCATAGATCTTCTACCTCACAGAGGATCCATGAAATCATACAACAGTAATAACCTGTATGCCTATGGTACACAGGGAACCTCTGTTGCTACTCTGACTTCAAGGCTGAGATGCAAGATACGCCCCCCCCTTTTTTTTTCGAAAGGGGCCGAGAGAAAAAAATGCACTCACCCGCAAGCAGGGTTACAACTGTACGCCCGGACTTTTGTAGCTATATTGCTGGCCTCGGTCCCCCTGTCACCCGCTGTGCGGTCACAAGTGGGCCGATGGAATAGAGGTCGTTACATGCCAACGTCATGTCCCGGAGATAGTAGGAGGCAAATGTCGTGTTTGACCTCCAGTAGCACGCCCTCATAATGTCAGTCACCGATCTGTTGGACCATAGAGGCCATGATGCCGCTAATGCCCTAATCTCGTGACCCGAAACGTTTACAAGCGCGGCTTGCCTATCAGTAGCCGTGGAATACGCTAGCCGAATCGTATTTTTGAGCCAACTCGATATAGTGTTTTTACTAATTTCTTGTTTGGCTTTGGGATCGAAAGGGATAAACAAACGCCTCCTTCCCGCTCTGATCTCCTCTGTACGATTCAGGTAACACGCAAGTGCCCGAACCGGACACATTAACATGTCTGATTCAAGACCGGACGAAAAGAAATCAGATAAGGCTGGAATTGTGAACTCTCGAGATATGGAATCGTAGAGGGCTTGATTCTTGGCCACAAACTCAGGTACTGTTGTGAGAACTACCTTGCTCCAGTCCCTAGAGTGTCTGATGTTCCTTTTATCGAGCGCATGCAGCTCTGACACTCTAGCTGCCGAAGCAAGAGCCAACAAAAACGAAGTTTTGTATGATAGATATTTTAGCTCAATAGCTTCTATTGGCTCGAAAGGTGGCTCTCCTAATTGCCGAAGTACTAAAGCTAAGTCCCACTTAGGTAATTTCGGAACAGCCGACTGACCAGTTATCTTGTATGACTTGATTAGTGCAGATAAGTTTGGATCAGTCGAGGGATTAATCCCAGTACCCAGTAGAATAGGTTGAGCAATAGCTGCCCTATAACCTTCTACCGTAGCGGGCACCAGGCCCCTATCCCTGAACAGATACAATAGAAACTCTGCTACTTCAGGGATAGTGGCGCAGGATGGATTGATATCCCTCTCTCCACACCAAAGATCGAAGATTGCCCACTTTGAGTTGTATACAGCGGAAGAGGACGGTCGAATTGATTGTGCCATTCGGCGCCCAACCTCCGCTGAAAATTCCGCCTGAGCGAAGTGCTGCTTGAGCACTTGCACACGTGGTAGTGGAACAGTCCTGGCTGGCTGTGGAATATCGACGTTCCGGGCTGGCGCAGTAGATTGTGCCATACCGGAAGCTGTCTTGGTACATCTACCAGAAGATCCAGTAGTTCCGGGAACCACGGCCTTGCTGGCCACCACGGAACAATCAGGTAAACGACACATATGTGTTCGCGGATCTTCTGAAGTACCTTCGCTAGGATAGCTGGAGGAGGGAACGCATATGCTACCATCCTTGACCAGTCCTGCGATAGTGCGTCCACTGCATATGCCGACGGATCCGGTACCGGCGACATGAACAGGGGTAGTAGATTGTTGCGCCGAGTGGCGAACAGATCTATGTGTGGCATCTCCCAGACATGAGCTATTTGTTTTAGTATGTCTGGGTGAAGTTGCCACTCCGTGGGAATTATCTGATTGCGTCGTGAAAGCGAATCCGCTAAGACGTTCAGTACCCCCGGGATGTGTCTGGCCAACACCGATATGTTGTTGTCCCAACACAGACCGAAAAAGATTTCCGCTTGGCTTTGTAATTGCGGAGATCTCGTCCCCCCCCTGCTTGTTAATATAGGACACAACTGTTGTGTTGTCCGTCGCAACCAGCAGGTTCTTGTCGGTCAATACGCTCACCCACGTGCGGATGGCATGTGTCACTGCCATAAACTCCAACACGTTTATATGGTTCGAGCGTTCCTCGATTGTCCATAACCCGGATGTCGACTTGGACTCGAGGTGGGCTCCCCATCCTTCCATAGACGCGTCCGTGAACAGGTGATGTGACGGACGAAACGGAAGTAGGGACACACCTGGCATAACGTTGAGTGGATGCAGCCACCATTGGAGACATTGTTTGACTGGCGGTGTTACAAGTATCCACGGATTCAACTGCCTTTCGACCCATTGCTGATTGAAGTAAATCATTAATGGTCGAAGCTGCAACCGCCCTCTTGGGGTTACGTCCTGTGTTGACGTCAAGAGGCCGATTATCGCAGCAAAGTGTAAAGCCCTGGCCTGAGATAACTTGAGGAACTGAGGTATCTTCGTCGTTATCTTTAGCCATCGATCTTCTGGGGGTTTGGCGAGAGCTCGTAGCGTATCGTATTCCACCCCCAGAAATTTGCGCCTTTGCGAAGGAATCAGCTCTGATTTCTCTTCGTGTGGGATGTATCCCAGAGAAGTCAACATCCTTAAGACAAACTGGGTGTCTAGGATTAACTGTTCCTTGCAGGCATTCCTTAGCAGGGAGTCGTCGATATAAAAGTGGTACTTTATACCTAGACTGTGCAGGAACTGTGCCACTGGTGTAAACACTCGTGTAAACACCCAAGGGGAAGTGGACAGGCCGAACGGAGGCACTTGAATTTGGAAGCGTCGTTTGCCGACCATGAATCTCAAGTACTTCCTGTCCCCCAGATGTATCGGGATATGCAGGTATGCATCCCTTAAATCCAGAGAAGTCAGCCATTCCCCTTGTCTGAGTACTGTCCGGATAGACCGGAAGGACTCCATGCGGAAGTGTGGCGGTGGAGTGAGGTAGTCCTTGTTG